>JAIPRL010001905.1:0-70399 GCA_025469235.1 Pemphigus obesinymphae
CCAACAACATGCATTTCCCTTACTAATCTTACTGCCTCAGTCTCTTCCCTCCTTAATACATGCCCGAGCCATCTTAATCTATTCTCTCTCATTTTGTCTACTATCGAAGCTACCCCTATACTACCTTTGATATACTCATTCCTTATTTTATCCTCTCTAGTAACTCCACTCATCCACCTTAACATTCTCATCTCAGCTACACTCATTCTCTGTTCTATCTTTCTACCTACTGCCCAACGTTCCGTTCCATACATCATTGCAGGTCTCACCACTGCCTTATAAAATTTAAAATAATAAAATGTTGTTATTATATAAAATAATAATAGATCTGTTTTCTCATCACATCGTTATATTATTTTTTAGTTCAACGATGAGAATGACGGTCTAGCATATTTCGATTACATCGAATATTAACACACACACACACACACACAAGCGCAATATGGTGCAAGACTATTGTATTCCAGGATTTCAGCTAACCGTAGATGGATGAAAGGTGTGGGGAGGTTATATTAATCACAGTGAAAATAATAAGGACCACATGTCGGGATATTTATCGTTGTAAATTTATAAAATCATATTTTCATAATTAAATGTATTTATTTGTATTTTTTATATTTTATAGTTACAAACTTCGAATTATGTATAACAATATTATATTCGTGTACAAAAAATAAAATCAATATTTTAATATTTTCAAAAAATTAACAATTATTGTATTTATTTTATCCATGCAAATAACATTCATTAAATATAAGAGACGGTTGTCGAGAAGAAAGAGAGAGAAAAAAATATTTATACAATATTAAATTTTTCTGACTTCTCCCGTGAACGGATTATACTGTATAATCCGGTCGTGAATGATCAGACAGTATGCGGCGATGTCGGCGGGAAAGTTACTCTCGGCTTTGATTTCGATCCTGAGATCGACGCTAGATGTTTTGGCATCATCGTTTTGTCGCGAACAATCTATACAAATAAACGGCCCCAGCTCATTATATTTTTCTTTGGTCAAGTACGGTTGAGCGTTCGAACGTTCGTAGTAGTATTTTTGAAAATTCACATAGTTTTGATAAAACATCGTAAATAAATTTTTATCGAAGCTCTCGTTGAAATTTTCGTAGGGGTATATAAGTTATATATATAACTTGATATACCCGTATATATATCTTATAGTATAAGATATATATACGGGTATATCAAGTGACCAATTAGCGATGATTAATTGACCAATTAGTATGATTACTTGGGGTCACGTGACCTTTAGGGTATGGTGGTGAAATCCTCCAGGAGGATTTGGGGGGGGGGCCAGAACCGGCTATTCTACCCTACTTTTATTGACTGTTAATTTGCAGTTCTATACAGATTACAGTTATACAATTTTCAAAAGTATTAATAATTACTCGTTTTTTTATTTTTATATATAGAATGTATTATGCAACAATAAAAACTTTACTTACATTTTAATAGGCAAGTAAGTATAGTAGGTATGATTATGGGAATGCTGGATAATATATGACATTTTCTTTGTAATGGAATTACCCTCCTCCCGCCACAAAAAAAAAAAAAAACACCAATATTAAAACAGTAATATTATGTTTTTTCAATGAAGTTGTTGATATCATATTAATTTATCTGATAACATGTTTTTGTCAGCAATTATTATTATAAATACTGAATACATGTATTATAGTAGGATTCTTGATCACATTGTCATACATTTTGAGAATAGTAGAATTTGTATTTAAAGGTTAATGTTGTGTTGTAGTCTGATGTTTTTAATCAACATATTTTTAAT
This sequence comes from Pemphigus obesinymphae, assembly GCA_025469235.1. Classification (NCBI taxonomy): domain Eukaryota; kingdom Metazoa; phylum Arthropoda; class Insecta; order Hemiptera; family Aphididae; genus Pemphigus; species Pemphigus obesinymphae. Next base: position 1,799 of record JAIPRL010001905.1, read on the forward strand.
GTTTTTTTTAAGATTAGTAATATTTTTTTGCCTTCAATCCTCGTGCCCAATGGTTTTTCATAATTACACATGAAACAAGTAATGTACAACCCCCACCACCTTCACACATTACAGCCTGACCATCTAATATTGTTTGGCAAATAATATTCATGCACAATTCATTCCGAGTTTATCCGAGTATCGAATATGGGAGATGATTTTTAGTAGCTTTATATAAACGAATAATTAAATTGTGAAAATGATTTATTTATATACTGTACTTTTATTTTGAATTTTAAAAAAATTAGACATTTTAGCTGTAATACTAAGTGAATTTTTTTTTAATATTAAAAACACATTTTGTTCAATTTAATATTAGATGAAGTATATTACCTGCTCTCAGATAAACACAATATAATCAAAATATACGACTTTTTCTTATCTGCATTCTCTAGAAATATTTGAAAATATCGTTCAGTCGGTGTTATTTGTGTATTCTGTGCGCTTTAGTGACAATTTGTATTGTATATTTATTATAAAATTAATTATGGATACAAGAAATTGTGAAAAAATTCGTTTAATCAATCATGTAGAAAGTCAAATAATTGGTGCTAAATTACTGTCGAATGGACAGGTCCTTAAAGTATTATTTTATAACTTACGAAAGTAAAATTAGATCTACGATCAAGTTCTAATTTGGTACTAAAAGAAATTGAGGTATTTTGGGAAAAAACCAGAATTTCTACACAAAAATTTCAACGTGGTATAGAAAAAGTAGAGGCTCTATATGGAAAGCTTTAATGGAAAGCTTTACAAAAATCGAGTAACCGAAGTACAGATTTACATAAAAAAAAAAATTAATAAATAACATTCATTGATACAAATTCGACGATTTTTTTGATATTGCGCATGCAGAAGTTATGAATATGATCTCTATTGAAGGAGACAGACAATTTGTATTCAACAAAAGACAAAAAGGATGTGTAGGTTGTTAAATCGATCGAGATAATTTAATGTATGAAAAAGAGAAAATTTTATTACAAAAAACAACAAGAAGAAACAAGAAAAAATTGATGTGAAGTGGATCAAGTAATGCAAGTTATGCATGTATATCAAGAAGTCTGTATTATATTAGATTAATTGATAGGAAGAGATATTTTATACTTACCATGCAGACATCATATCTATGAAATAATTTTAAAAAGTATTTTTGATATAAAAATAGAGACATAACAGGGCCAATTGCTGCTCTTTTTAAACGAGTTCAGCAAAGTTGGTCACAAATAAATAAACTAAACTTCGCACCTGGTATTAATGATAACATAATTTACGAAAAACTAAATAATAGTGGAGAGGACATATTGAAATTTGCAAAGTTTGAAAGAACATCATCCAAGGGAAGATTACCTAGAACTCTTACAGCTTACTGTAATCATTCTTGGTGGTATACTTCCATGAAGTATATCTTCTCGTATTTCCGGAGTATTTCAGCATGCTAGATGGATGGTGAAGGCTATATACTGAATTAAAATATTTTTGTTTCGAAATTAATTCAATTTTAAAATGGAAGAGGAAATTGGATTTCGTGAAATTTGTGTATTACTTATACATTTGTATATTAAAGCATGGATCCGCGGTTGAAATCCGGTCGAAGTACTTCACAATGATTTCCAATTTATAAAAGACATTTTAGAGTATAAAAATATTGATAAAGATATAAGTTGTATTACTTTAAATACATTTTGTAATCACTTGTGGTATTTGGTACCACAAAATGCAGTACTGTAATTTTTTAACGACAAAGTATCAACTTCTATTAAGAAAAAAATGGTGGAATCTAGCTATCTAGTTAAATAATGATACAGATGAAACATTAAAAAAATTTCCAATGAATCCAAAAATTATAAAGAATTACACAGAAAACGGACTCGAATAATTTATAAGTATTGAATCACAAAAATTTTTCAATAAATTCAATATTTCAATAGATTTTATGTGTTTGGGTACTTCAACGTTAAAAAATAGTGAAAATTACAACAAAAGGTTACATATTGCAAACAATTTCAGAGTCGTGAATGGTACAGCCGTAAGAAGTGAAAATTAATGGAGGATCATAATAACCTACTAACAAAAAATGAACAACAAAAACAATATGTATTACAAGTTGTCACAGACTTCTGGCGTAAATTTCCAAATTGTAAAAAACAAACATTATCGAAACCAATTGTATAGCTCTTAAACTTATATTGTACCAAATAATATTTTTTCTTTAAAAATACAACAATAATAATATGCCAAATTAGAGTTACAATTTATAATTATTAAAAATCTTGGAAATAAAACAACTTATTAATAAAAAAAAAAAAATAAAACCATAATATAATATTTTCTCATGAAAATAGTAATATTATAATTAAATACAATATATGACTTTATTTATATAATTTTGTATCTTATAAAAAATATTCTATTAATTTTTATCATAAATATTAAAATTAAGTAGATATTACAGATAAGTATGATTTGAGTATAAAAATTCCCCCTCACGACAATTGTAACCCCTCCCCCCGCACCTTAGGAAATAATTTATTGATTGTGTTGAAATTTTCTATAATTAATTTTTTTTAATATTAGTTTTAGACTCGGAATAATGTCAGATATATTTATTATGGCAGTCGAGCTACGCAACCGGTTGCCGCTGTACGTTTTTTATAACAAACCTACACATTTTTATATTATATATTTTTATTTATTACTTACATGTCTTATTCTAATATAACCTATTCCATTCTTCAATAACGTTTTCCAGAATAGAGCTTTTACTACCATATAGAAAAAGCTGATAAAAATTCAATTTCCTATCTCCTACTAATGAGAATACATATTTACAAACAAGTTCGATGTTTTTTTTCTTTCCTGACAGAACTGCTTTAGTAATAACATTTGTAACAACTGGACTTACAAAAAACGTTAATGGTTTTGGCACCTAAAGATTTTGGTTAACATAATTATTTTGTTCTATAAACAGATCACTCGAGACCCTAGAATCCACGAATTATCATTTAAAGCTATTGTCAGTATAAATTATTATTAATTTATTCTAATTTCGGAAGTGTTAGATCAAAAATTCAAAACAAAATAGTTCACGTTATAAATAATAGTATTAAGCGATAAGAAAGATAGATATATATTGTTATTACAGAATATATGGAAGGAAAACTATTGACATATTGAAAAATTGTCAGATATTTTGTATTTGTAGCAGTGTTCCCATAAGTAGGAAATTCCCACTAGTCTATGGGATTGACCAGTCTAGATTACTAGATTACTAGTCTATCCTCATTTGTAATGTCAGCATACCACTTTTTTAGAAAACTTTTTAGTTTTTCACCAGCTCTTATGAGTTATCTTAACAATTTTTATTTGTATATTTTATGTGTATTGTTATATGGCTGCGAGATGTGGACTCTAAAGAAGTATGAAAAAGAAAGGTTGGAAGCGATGGAGATATGGATTTGGAGTTGAACAACAAGGACGAGCTGGACAGAGAGGAAAAGGAACGACGCTATCTTGCAAGAAATAGGTGAAGAAAAAAACATAATTTCAAATATTATGAAAAGGAAAGTGAAGATTATTAGACACCCGTAAAAACATAACAATTTTGTCTGGAAGGGGGATTATGGGTAAACGATCAAGAAAGAGACCCAGATAATCGTACTTCAAAGACATCAACCAACGAATGGGTTTCACGTCATACCAACAACTGAAAAATACGGCGCGTGAATGAGGAGATTGGTTACTACGACAAAGTCATGCCTTTAGAAACTGATGATGATGTCTGGTCCCTACAGTGCGACACCTATATTTACAATAATACTCTATGATCCTAAAGACATAAACACGTATTTATTTAGAAAACAATAAAAGTATTCAAATTTAATTAATTGGCATCAGTTAATATAAATTATAACAGTAATAAAAAATAAATATTATAATGTATAAACTTATTGGATTCTTATTTCTAAATACGAAATGCATCACACACAGCAGTGTACCTAAATTGCCTATCTAAAACACCGTGTTACTGTTATGATTATAAATAAAATACATTGTTACAATAATATGTATATATCATTAGTAACATCCAAAATTTGTATTTAATTACATATTCAAAATATTATTTTGTAAATTATTCAAATATTTAGTACATTTATAAAAAAGAAAATAAATTAAACCTATTGAAAATCGTTAAATATTTAAATAAACTTATACATAATAACTGAAAAGTAATTTGTAATTTGACGTATTTTTAGTGCAATTTCGACATATTTTAGTACAAAAAAATTTTAGTAGCGTAGTATGAAAATTTTGAGGGGGAGGGGTTAACACATAGAAAATCATGAGTATATTTGAAGCTCATTAAATGTGGAGGGGACAATATGGATATTTGAAAAATAAAGGACGAATAAATCTATTAAGTCTATTCAAAGGGTAGGTATGTATCTAATATTTATACTATATTTTTATGTCTCATAGTAATGAATTTAAAATGAGCGGACTTCCGTAGTATTTTTAAAAATTTGAATTTAATTTATATTGATAAATTAATTGATTTGGGCAAACATTTAATAGGACTTTCCAACATATTGAACTGATGACAATGTTATATAACAATTTAAGAAAGAAAAATCCTAACGACTTCTAATGTACGGAGTAGGTATTTACCTATCATATTTTATTATACATTTATATTTTATACCCATATTATGTTTAATAAATGTATTTCAAATAGTCAAATTTCCGTAATATATTTTTTTAAATATTGATTGAATTTATAGTGATGTTATGTAAAATTGTCATTATTTTTGATATAATTAGAAACATAATTATATAGGACATTAAATTGTACAACTTATTAAAGCTTATAACGTTATATTTTATCAAAAGTTTTTCACCCACATTGAAATGTACATAAAACCTTGACAATCCATTTGGGGAAGATACGCTTTTGTTAAAACTGCTCAATAGCTTCTTCTGAGATTTAATTTACACGCAAAATAAAGTGGTATAATACAGGTTAAATCCATTTTTATTTAGAAAAATATTTTACTATTTTCTAACAAATAATAAAAATTCGAGTTTCTAAGATATTTTGATAAAAGAAAGTAATTTTAATGGACTATGAGTAGAGTATTTTATTTTAACTACCTATAAAATTTATTTATAGTTTTATATTTTATTATTAAAAGATTTTTGCAATTAAATATTGTTAAGTATTAACTTTAATGTTTCCAGGATCAAGAGATATAATTATACGAATTCTAATAACATTATTTTGATTATCTTCAATTAGACTTCAACAACGGTTCTGAATCTTATTGAGACCACAACCCCCCAATAATGTCACCAAAATTTTTGATGATCATTTTGTTATCATAGCATTGAAAATTTGTTATTAATTATTATGATTATTCTTATATTAAAATGAAAATAATAAGTACTTGGTAAATTTATTACACTAAAATTTAATATAATAAGTTTATTTAAAACAAATTTTCGAATTTAAACAATGTTGTTGGTTAGAAATTATTTTGTCAATCCTTGGCTCAATAGATTTGTTTAAACTTATTTTCATGGTTGATGATATGTCTAGACGATTTCTTAATTTTTTTTTTAATAATATTTTAGAAAATACAGTTTCGTATAAATACTTATACTACATACTACATACGTAGTTGTAAAAAGGAATCAACTTTTTATTTGCTTCTTCTGTTAATGCGGGATACTCATTCTGAATTTTGATCCAAAATTGACGTGTATTTTTGTTACTTTTAAAAATCTGTTACAACCCTATGTCTGAATTATAGCTCAATTAGTTTTTCTTCATTTGATAATGATAATATATTTTTGCTTGATTTTCTATATGGATTAATAACCCTATAAATTATTTGAACGAACGTCTTTCGTTGGATTAAAATATTTGAGAAATTTTAATTTTAATTTTAATATATGAATTTCAATAACATTTCGCATTTTATTAATTTCATTTTCTTTTAATACTTTTTCTTATGTTATATTAAAAAGATGAGAACATATCAAACGTATACTTTTTCACTTTATTTTACCAAAGATAAATTTTGTTAAGAAATGCTTCTATTTTATTGTTTAATGTAAAAAGATTAGTATAAACTTGTACTAGTGTAAACACAAGATAGTGTAAACTCAATTTTAAGTCATTAAAAGTAGAAAAAATATTAAAAAGATAAGTTAGGTTTGTTAACCATAAATTTTTTTCAAAATAATTAGTTATATTTTATCTTTTAAAAATAGTTCAACTAAGTTTTAAGGTTAAATAAACGAGTTACAACTTTTCCCCATGATAACCATCTAACATGTGTGTGTAGTAGCAAACTTATGTAACTTGAACTGGGGACTATGTTTTGTTGGAACGTATATCCTTGGAAAGTATTTTCGCGAATCCATATTTACTTGGAATCGTATTTAGTTGTAAAAGTATTTCATTAGAAGGTATTCTGTTGAAAAAATATATTGACGGAATAGTATTTGCTCGGAAAATATGTGTTTGGAAATTGAAACATCAAAAAATATTTTTCTAGAACCGTATTTTGTGGAGATTCTATATATATATTATATAATAATATTATTATTATATTAACAATATATTATTCTATAATTTATTGTCGGAATAATATGTTGTGAAATCAATATCTATCAGAACGGGCTCGGAATGGTAGCAAAGTGTGCTGTACACTCCGGTAGGTACGACAAACATACTAAAATATTTTTTTTGGTTAGTCCAAAACCGAATTTCGGATTACTTATAACTCAAGGGGAAGTAGACCTAGCATCCCGTGATTTTGGCCACCCCCTTTTTGTTTAAAGCCCCAATCAACAGATGTCCATAATATAATCCTAGTATATTCAGTACACTCCGGTAAGAAAATAAACTCTACTTCGTTTTTTTTATTTCAATATAACAATGACGCTATTAATGATAGGGACACCAATCAAACGAGATAAATTATTGTTTAGTGCGTACTCTCTAAAATGTAAATCCAGTAGGTATCTCCTTCCTCTTCTTAACACATATAGGAACTGGTGAATTTTTATATAAATCCGTAGTGAATTTAATTTTAGTTTTAGAAGATACGTTACACCGAAAATAGGTTGAGAGTATTATTGCGTTTAATATAATAAAAATTCTTCTCCCTTTCGGTATAACTGTGCTTGGAATGCGATTCCAATTAGGAAAATTTTGATTAAGGATCTTATAAGAGGTATACCAAGCATAGATTCCCTAAAAATATCTAAATGTAGGAGTACATTTTTGAACCGTGATAGTTGACTTAGTTTTATCCATAATGGATTCGGGATACAACATATAGGTAGAAGGTACTTCAGTGTATAACATATTGACAATTTCCCTTCCCCTTCGTTTTTTTAATTTTGGTATAACTCTGGTGATATATGTGCTAGGAATGCGTTTCTAGGTGAAAAAATTTTATTTCAGTGTCTTATAAGAGGTATGTCTGTCATATTTTTCCATAAGACCCTTAAATTCAGGGTACACTTTTGAATCGTGATAGTTGACTCAGTTTTATCCGTAATAGATTCAGGATACAACAGATGAGTTCATTAAATACAGCAGGCACTTCAGTGTATATAACATACTAAAAATTAAAATTTTTGGTTTTTAGTTTTATAACTCTGGCGATGCGTAGTTCCACTGGGAATTATTTAGTTTTTTTTATTTAAAGGAGTGGACAAAATAACTTACGTTGAAAATATTATAAAAATGTTGATAAAATTATATATATTTAATCCAGGGGGTTAAAAATCACCTTTTATTAATTTATTAATAGTTTCGTTATAATAATTATGGAACACGCCTACTGTAACATCATAATATGAATTATTCGAAATCATTTTACATTCCATATATATTTTTTTTATAATTCGATTCCATTCGACTTTGCAAATCTGGTATTCCAACACATTTAATTAGTTTACAATAAATACAATAGATTACATTAATCCTAAGTTAAATGTTTTATACGTTGATAATAGAGCCTTACAGTTGCTGGAATCTGTATAAAACTCGATTATTAAGGGGTTTTATACAGGCAATTACATTTTCAGTAATTAAATAAAATAATTTAAATAATAATAAAATCGTAGGTTTTAAATGTTGATTTTATTTCAATCTACAATAATAATAAAAAATGTCTCAATTATTTTCTAGAAGACAGACCGACAAATTCAAATTGGTTTTCATTTATTAAATTCGACATTCCAAAGTTCCACAATTTTATCTCACTTATTGGTATTTTAGGTGGAAATATTGTGATTATACAATAATAAGGAGGTACAGGAATCGTGCTATTTGTAAATTAATTTTAAAATGTACTTAAATGTGTCTAAATTATTAGATTTTTTTTTCTTAAAATTTCTTAAAAATTGCCTTAAAAAAAAGTGGTACTGCGTCTTTAGGTGGTTCGAGTCGATAAAAAAAAACATAGTTTTTAGACCTTTTACTGTGATGAAATTGTGAGACTGACTGGTTAAATTTTAAGTCTGTAAAAAGTTCAAGATTATTTGACAAATTTTCTATATTTTAATCAAGGTCTTTTTCAAAATATGAATTTTTGATTTCAGTATGATTAAACAAAATTTCCATATTTTAAACATTTTTTACCTGTGTATATCTAAGGCGGAAATTCATATTTCGAAAAACGCCTATAAAAGATGTCAAACAATAATAAGGTTCTTACAGAATTAAAATCGAAAAAGCCAAAGTCTCATGATTTTGTCACAACGAAAGCAATTATCTGACCAAAAATTGGTTTGTTATATGGTCTTATTTTTATTATTTTCACACTTGCAATTTATATTTAACCTTGACATATTATATACAAGTGTCTAGTGACAGAGAATCTGAACGGCTACGTATCACAAAATATTCTGTGATTGTCACGGATATATATATTTTAATGAAATAATTTTTCAATACATATAATATACGAGAATATAATTTTAACTACATATTATTCGTATGTATTTTTGCATTGACAGTGCTATATATTCATTTAAATACTTATAATGATTAATCTATGTTATGACTATTATTATTATTAATACTAATATATGAATATGACACTTTTACAAATGTGTATAATGATAATAAGGAATAAATGTATTAATTATATTATGAACTAGAAAATACACACTTTTGATTGAAAAACAAAAAAAAAAAAAACTTTTAAACTTATGAACTTTTTACTTATACGTAGGATGTGTTTATTGTAAGTGTTATTATTTTGTTTATTATGTTATTTTTTTATTAAATTTTTTTCGGGGTGGAATTTACACGTGGCCCTTATTGCTTATAGGTGGTGAATAGCCAGTGTTAAAACTCACAAAGACTCAATAAAATTAATAAAATCCAATACAATGGGTATCCGGTGATGACGATAATTGTCCTGGAAAACTGGCAAAAGTGGAAACTAAAAATTATAAGCACATACGTATTTTTTTTTCAACCGCCAGCGCCATATCTTGCATGGGTAATACGATATACACGTATTTGTATTAATTATTGAAGATTTCAATCTGAATTGAATAAATTAATCTATAAACAAATATCCGATCAAACATAAAATAAGAAAAATAGGAGCGTTTAAACCGAGACCAGTACCTTAGATTTATACGCAAGCGTGAACACGATGACCGTGATATTATACGTGAGAACAGATAGTATTTCTATACATTAATACTAAAAGTACTGTTAATGGCATTTATTTTTTTTTAAAAGGGGTCGTGGAGAAATATAGCTGGGAGGACGAGCCATACTAGCTCCGTTCGTTGTGTCCGACTACATTCGCTCTCTACGCTCTCGAATTTCACTCCACTTCGCTTTAATGGAAAATATCCCCCGATTTGCTGTAAAACACAAACATCGAGTAAGGTAGGTATATAATAAGTAGATAGATATTATAATAGTATGAAAATATATCGTGTTCGCGTATGTACATAAATCAATGGTGCTAGTCTCTGTTTAGACGCTTTAGGAAAAATATCTACAAAAAAAAATATTCTCTATGAACTATTAAATTTTCTATGATAATTAATTAAAATAATATAATACTACAATGTCTGATAACATTCATCAAAATATTTCAAAATCACTTTTACAATGTAAAACAGCCATATGAAAACTGAAAAATCAAGACACCGACATAATAATTTAGTAAACGAAAAAAAATCCCGGTAAATGAATACCCTCAGAAAAATCCTCGGATAATATATAATTTATATATTAATATATACAATATCAAATGTTGACATATTGATAGCCATTTATCGTGATACCAAATACATTTTTGTAGAAAAATTTTCGCTTTATAATTTTTAACTTTTTATTGTATAGCGCGCTATATTTTTAGTTTCTAAACATATTTTAAACAATAATCTATATTATATAATATATATCATATAATGATATTTTATTGCCGGCATTTAATACATATATTGAAGTAATGATTAAAACGTCTTTAACTAAGTATAAAGTATCAGTTGAAATTAAATCTACTTTTAAACATTTTTTAGATAAAATAAATAAAAAAATTATAATATAATAGTCTGACAAAGCAGTGAGGACCATATGTGTTCCATCTGTGGTCTATCAAGCCTCTACGTACCTAATTATATATTATAATAATATATGTACTCTGCGTTCCATAGGAGTTAATTGTTTGTTTGGGGTTCGTTTCGATTTTACACGACAAACTACATCACACTTCTAAGTATTTACGTAGGTCTACTGAATAATATTGATTGATAGTAAAGAACACATTTCTTCTTTTTTAATTTCGCATCAAAATAAATGTTTAATAATCATGTATGAGTGCAATATGGATGTATTAAAATTGAATCCTGGTATAATAATCCAAGAAGAATAATCTTTTGGAATAATAATTTCCGGGATAATAATTTTAAGCTTAAGATAATATAATACCAGTGGCTATTATAAAAACATAACCATTCAAAATTATCTAATTCTCAATTCACAAATATAATAATTAATATAACATGTTACACAATCACACAACATGAATACTACGATTTTCATCAAATATTTACAATAAATTAGTTTATATGATCATATAACTGCATGTATATTGTATGATTTCATTAAATTTGGATTCCTTATAATTAGGTTTTAAGTTTATTTTGCATGATTCTACGTTTTTTTTGTTTACGTGAGAAGCATCTGATGAAAAGATGTGGTTAAATTGTAATAGTAGTTTTATTATTTGATTATTTTGTGTTATATTTAGTTTTGGCGAGATATTGAATTGGATTCCTTCCGAATCTGTTCATGTTTGTTTAATATGGGAGTTTAAGTTGTTTAATTGGCTGTTGTATGTGGTGATCGAGTGAATTTCGTTTATATTGTTATTATATTTTTGTATGAAAATTGGCGTTATGGTTTTTGGGTTTTTGATTGATTGTTTTCCGATGTTTCGTATATTTCGAGACCTTTTTTATTTGAGGATTAAATTTATCGTTTTTAATATAATAAAGGTCTTTTGTAGGTGTTATGTTTTTATATGAATTATTTTTTTCGGAATTTTATTGGAAGGTTTTATTATGAATGTGCCTGGTATCCGATGGGTATGTTGTAGAGTACGATGTATGGTCTATGTCCTGTACCATATATTATTCCTCTATTATTCAAAAAATTTAAAATGTATGTATCATGTTCATAAAAATCTGCTATGGAGGCTAGTTGATCGTCTGACCACCAATAGTGGGGTAATTCGTCTAAACCTTTAAGTTCTAATAATTGTGAAATTAAGGTTGCATTTATCTCCTTATTATAATTTATGGCATTATAATTTATAGGTAGCATATAATCCAAAATTTCCATCACTGAGTACGTTTTCCCCGGGTTTGTGTTTGCTAAATACTTCTGGGTTTTATCGAAAATGTTTAGGCTTGTGTTTATATTATTATTGTAATATTTATAATCATTAATAAATAATTTATTATTTATTTCATTAGTTACATTATTGTTTTGTAGTGGGTTATAGTGGTATAATATTATATCAAATTTTGAATTTTGGAATTGTTAGTTGATAAATCGTCTTATTATTGGCAATTCGCACTTATTTAAACCCGTTGCAATTTTGGAGATAGTTATCTTGAATATGTTATTTTTTTAGCTTGCGACATAAAATTATGATGTGTTATTTGTATATCTTGATAAAGTGGTTTTTTATTATAATATTGTTTCGTTACTAAATGAAAAATGGTTCTATCTATGTAGTGTGTGGTGAAAGTATCTTCTATATTTATTGTCGTATTGAGCAATAATGATATTAAATTATCATATCTGACTAAAATTTGTTTAGCAATGCCTTTTTCCATTCTGAAATCCGCAGATACGCAATGTGCTAACGTGAAATCGTGAGGTGCATTGAATAAATCGCCTTTTAAATCGATTATGTTTGTGAAGTTTGTATTATTTAATTTTTTATTGTTATTATTGTCACACACATTTATGGAGATGTTATTATTTTGGATTAGTATTTTTTCTGTGAACTTTATTTGTGCATTGTTCTGTTTTAAAAAATTATTACCTATAATTATTTCACTAAGAAGATGTTTTATTATATGAACTGTTATTTTGAATTTAATATCATTTATTTTTATTTTTATTTCGGCGTAGCCTATGGGGGGTAGCGGGTTATAATCTGGGCTCGTTAGTTTTATGGGGGAGGGTGTTATTGTGTGTGTTTGACTTAATAATTTTTCTCTATTACAGCATATGCTCGCTCCTGTGTCTTATTTGGATTAAGTTATGGTTAAATTCCGCTCTTATGTGTACAGTGGTAGGTGTGTCTTGTATTTTGTTTATTATATAAGAGGGTATTGCTGTAATGTAAGGTGAACCATTGTCAGTTATGTTTAACCTATTAATTAGTTTTCATGGTTGAGTGAATATAAGTTACAATTATTGGCGGAATGTCTTTAAGTATTGCATAGTTGGCATACTCGTATAACTTGCTTTTGCTTCGTAAACCAGTCATTGGTATTATGATTGGTTCTTTTACAAAATGTGCAATATTTAGATGGGGGTAAGTTTATATTTTATTATTATTATTATATGTAGGATTTGTAGGAAAATGTGGTTGATTTCTATAATTGTTATAATTTTAGTTTGCTTTCATTTTTTTCCAGTTATTATTATTGTTATAATTATAACTTAAGTTTGGGAACGATGGTGCGGATCCTTGATTAAATGGTAGCTGATTGTATGGGTTATGAAAATTTTGAAATTTTTTGTTTTGTGGATAGTACTTTTGATTGTTATTATTGAATTTTTGACCTTCTCGTTGTGAGTTTATGTTGCGTGGATTCCAATGTAGTTCATTAAGTGTGTTTGCATATTGGTTGTTATTGTTTGTGTTAAAGTTATTGTAATTTGTGGGTTCATTTTTAGCATTAGCTTCTCTGAGGTTGCCTTTTAAAATTTGTATTCAACTAATTAGTTTTAATTCTTTATCATTTTAATTATCGTTATTAATTTCTTGGATTCTAGATTGTATTATATCAGTTTCAATTTCGGAGGAGGTTTATGCGGTTTCCCCTGTTAACATATATTATACAATTTCATATTTACGTACATTTGTTTTTAGTTCATCTAATGATTCGTTATCTAATATACTTATATATCTAGCTATGGATTAGACCATTCATTATATTCTTGACCATTTATATTTCTGTCGTTTTAGGATCAATACGACGGCATAGAGATTCGCCCTCGTTAATAAATGATATTGTACTTTCGTCAGATAATTGTTTACGTTTGTTTAACATTAATCTCAACATTGTGTTCTGGGCTATTGGTTTGAATTCGTGTATTAATATTTTTCTAACAGTTTCCATTTTATATTTTCAAATTGGGATTGAATATTGTTATAACAAGTGAGTGCCGCACCTCTTAGAAACGCAACGATGTATTAAGCTTTATCGGTGTCTGTCCATGAATTTATATTCGCTGCCCTATTGTATTGTTTTAAAAAAGTATCTATATTTTCGGCTATGGAACCTGTGAATTTTCCTTGGTTTAAATTTGGTCTCTTATTATCTGTCATTTTGTTTTTTGTTGTGTTTTCGTCTAAAGGTTCTATTGGTCCTAGAATATGTGGGGTTTTTCAGAATTAATAAATAAGTCTGGTGTGGCTTCCCCTTTTAGATATTTGAATAATATGTTTCTTAGTTCAATAAGGGTTCCTTCAGCTTTTAAATTTCTACGAGTTCGTCGATTAAATTTTCTTTACTTAATTTGAGTACCCGACCAGTCGATATATTAGAAAAGTCTATGTCATTTACTGACATGTATTTTATATTTTCATTTATATATTGGTATTTAAATGTCTAAAACTTAATTATTTGAGTGTGTTTTTTTATTCCTGATATTTATTTAAAGTGGTATAAATTATTATTAGGGAATTAGTGTTGGTGAAAGTTATTCATTTATTATGAGAAAAAGAATTAGTGGAATTTTGTTGTGTTACAAAATTTGATTGTATTGTTATATGAAATTTATATTTTATAACGAGTTTTTATTTATTTATGAGAAGGTAAAAATAAAATTACCTAAATAATAAATTTAAATTAATTGAAGAATTATTTTTGTTTAAATTCAAATAATTTAAAATTTATTTTTGTAATGTATGAGATTATTGGTGAATTAATTTTTATAAGTTATTTATTAATAAAGTTAATTTATGAAAAGAGTTTTTTTTATATATAAGGTGGTTAAATGTTTTTTTTTTTGAAATATAGTATATTATTGAAGGTGTTTGTGGTGGAAGGTATTAATAGCAGATTGTTTAAAAATGATTGAGTTTGAATTATTGATTTATTGACTCATTATTTACAATAGTGGGTATTTTGAATTTTTTATATCGTTGTATTTAACGCACTGAAATATTAGATATCTACGTTTGATATAATATACATAGGTATGTATTGATAGGGAAAATTATAAAAGTTTGTTTTATGTATTTATATCAATGTTTTATATTTTTATAGTTGTAGAATGATATTTAATTTATATTATAGTTTTATTAAAAAAAATTAGGAAGATCGTTCGAAATTTGTTTTTTCTGAGGTAAAAATTGATTATGTTGTTATTTAAAACGTATGGTACGTAATATGTGATAAATGCAAAGTAAATTAAGTCTTATTTTATTTGGTTGATATGTTACGCGTTTGTAATTGAATTGTTGATACAATTTATATGACAAAAGGTTTATAGTTTATTGTTTAGAAATTGTTATTGGTTGAAGTTATTACTTTATTGTAAAAGAGAAGAATATGTAAATTGAAAAAAAAATTTTGTTTTACAATATTTATTTGTGTTGTTACTTGAGATATAATATAATGTATAATCTATTATATTATATATTGCGTGAACAAAATTGTTATATAAAAATGTGAAAGTTAAAGTAGATTTAATATTATTTTTTGTAATGCATGAAATTATTGATGGGTTAAATTTCTGTAAATAATTTATTGATAGGATTAATTTATAAAAAAGAGTTAATGTAAAGTTTTTTTTTTTTATGAAATGCGGTGTGAGGACTTTTAAAGTTTTTAAATATATGTTTGAGGTGGAATTCAATAGGTTTTTAAAATTATTAAAAGTTTAAATTATTCATTTATTGAATTATTATTTGTAATAATATGTATATTGCGGTTTTTTGTATTTTAATGTGTTATTGTATAAATATTAAATATTTAATATAGAATAGCCACATTTTTAATTTTTTTATTATTATATATTCTATTTATTGTTGAATTTATTTAATGTATGTATATATTTTAATATGGGTATACAAATATTTATTTTTATTAATGAATTTGTTGTATTTAAAATTGTGGGTGTATTTGCTGCTAATTTTATGTATCAAGTTAAAAGAGAATTATAGATGTTGTTTTTGGTAATGAATTATATGTTATGGGTTTTATAATATTTGCTGATGATATTAATGCTAATATTGTCCGTTAATATTATATAAATTAGAATAAATTGGTTAAAAATGAACGTAATTCTAATTTGTTTTAATGTACCTATCTATTGATTGTAATTATAAGAGTTATAAGTCAAATTTTATTTACGTTTTTGATTATTTATTTATTTTATTAGTTATAAGAATAATATTGTGAACTTATACCTATGTATTATTATACTTGTAATATAATTTGTTTATTTATGCCTATGTATCTTAATGTGTAAATGTATTAATATCGAAGGACTAGGTATATATTTTTACGGAGTTGGTGAATTTATTATATTTTAAATATATTTGTTTATTAATAATAAATGTAAACCTAATTTATTTAAATGTATTTAGAATTATAATATTTAATTTAAACTATATTTTTTATTTTTAAAATATTGTTATATATTTATTTATATGTGTTTATATGTGTACTATGTAATATATTCTAGTTAGGTCTAAGTGTGTTAACATAAAAAAGTTTTATTAATGAATAATAGTTATAATATGTGTTTTAACATGTACGTTTTAATTGGTGAAATTATTATATTTAAAATATTTTATTCATTTAAGAATAAATTTGTTAATAATAAATGTAAACTTAATTTATTTAAATGTACTTAGAATTATAATGTTTAATTTAAACTATAAAATTTAATATTTGATTGTAATGATTTAATAACTATTGAATATAAATTAAATTTACTTGTTTACATTTTGTATTTTTTTTATAAAATAATGTTATAGACTTATATATATAATTATTAATATGTGTATTGTGTAATTTATTTACAGTCTGAGTGTGTTAATATATTAAGGTCTTAATAATGAATAATAGGTATGTTATTAATAATATGTTTTAATAGGTACGTGTTAAATTGCTGAAATCTTTATATTTTAAATGTTTTAGTTTTTTATGTTAAATGTAATTATATAGATTAAAATTTATTTGTACTTATGATGTTAATTCATAATTTTCTATGCTAAGTTAATTTAATTTTATATTTAAGTATAATATATATATTAATAGGAGTTGTATTTTTGGGTGAGTACCTATGTATTTTATCCCGGGTTTAAGTATTTTATAATGTGACATGTATTAAATTAAAATCAAATATTTTACTTAATTCTATAAATAAAATAATTTATTTCATTTACATAATAATTTATTATTGAGTACTAAAGATATTTGATTATTTATTATATTAATTTAAATTATGTATTAAAAGTGAATTATTTGAAATATATTTTTATTTAGTTCTAAAATTTTGTTTTATTTTATTTATGTGTAATAATTAATTATTAAGCACTAGAATTATTTGAATATTTATTATTTCAAATTAAATTATATTAAATCGGTTTACTTTAATTATTTTACTCAGTTCTATAAATTTATCTTCTTACTGATTATTGCCTTAGATTTTTAGTTGCGTAAATTTATATTATGTGTATAGGTACCTATTTTTTTTTATAATATAAAGTAATTTTTATTTTTTTTTCAATCCACAGATTGGTTAAATGACTTCGATGGCTCTCCACTTGTCCCTATCCATCACAGCTACTTTTAGTTCCTTATAATTGGTTTTTCCTATGTCTTCAATGATTCGTTTCATAAATGGTGTTCTTGGTCTACCTCTTTCAGCTTTTCCTTCTATCTTCCCTTCTATTATTGTCGTTATCCATTCTTTGTTTTTCATAATTTGTCCGATCCATTTTTTCCTCCTTTCTCTGATTGTCTTCCATATTGTTTTCTGTTCGTTCATTCTTAGGTATACTTCCTCATTTTTAACTCTCTCTGTCCAAGGAATTTTCAGTGTTCTTCTCCAACACCATGTTTAAAATGCTTCAATCCTTTTTCTTTCCGCTTTGAGTATCGTCCATGTTTCTGCTCCATAGAGGGCTACACTCCATACAAAACTCTTTATAAGAGTTTTTCTGGTATTTAAGCTAACAGTGTTTGCCGTAAATAGGTGCTTCTTCTTGTAAAATGCCTGTTTTGCTTGTGCTATTCTGCTCTTTATGTCCATCTCGCTTTTTCCATCATATATATGTTACTTTGCTTCCTAAATATGTAAAACATTGAACAGTTTCCAGCTTCTCATTTTCAATCGTTATTTTCAAAAACAATTCTTTCTTGCTGCATATTAATATTTTTGTTTTGCTCTTATTTATTTTCATTTTGTACTCTTTACAGTTATCATTCAGTTTTGTTAACATATTGCCTAATTCTTCTTCACTTTCTGTTATCATTGCTATGTCGTCAGCAAAACGCAACATTTGTACTAGCATACCATTAATTGTTATTCCCCCAATTTCTTCTTCCCTTAATTTATTTAGAATATTTTCAATGTACAGATTAAATAGTGTTTGTGATAAGTTACACCCTTGTCTAACTCCTTTCTCAATATTTGCTTCTCCCCATGATTTACTTCCATTTTCTGTTATCACAGCCTTTTCATTTAAATATAACTTATGAATAATTCTTCTGTCTTTAGTATCGATATTTATGGTTTTCATAATATTAAATAGTATTTCCCAGTTGACGTTATCGAAGGCTTTTTCCAAGTCAATGAACGCTATATACATAGGCTTGTTTACTCTATACATCTTTTCCGTGATCATCCTTAGACACAGTATAGCCTCCCTGGTTCCCCTATTCCTCCTAAAACCAAATTGATCTTCCTCTAGATTGTCATTTATTTTTGTTTCTATTCTTTTGTAAATTATCTTTGTTTATATGTTTTTAATGCATGTGTTATTAGACTTATGGTTCTATGATCTTCACATTTTTCGGTAATGTTATCATTAAGCACTTCTCGAAATCTTTGGGAACTAGCCCTTTTTCATATATATCATATATTATTTTAAATAATGTCTCTTTTCCTTTGCCTTCCATTGCTCTTAACATTTCTCCACTTATGTTGTCTATACCTGTAGCTTTGTTGTGTTTTAACTCTTTTAGTGCTGTCTCAAATTCCTCTTTCAAAATGGGTTGTCCTATATTTTCATGCCCTGCATCTTTTTCTTCTATGGTCCATTGTCCCGCATGTATACTATCATTTCCATATAACTTTTCTATATATTGTTTCCATACTTCTAACTTTTTTTTCCCTTCAGTGATTATTTTACCATCTATTCCTCTAAGTATAGTGGCTTTATCTTTGTATTCTCTAAAAAATCGTTTAATGTTCTTGTACGCTTTATCACTCAAGCCTTTTGTTAGACAAGAATCGATATCTTTGCATATATTGTTTAACCATTCCTCTTTGGCTTTCTTTGCCTCTCTATTGACCAAGTTTCTATACTTTTTATATTCTGACATTCCCTCTTCACTAACTACGTTTTTGTATTTTCTTCGTTTTTCAATGAGATCTATAATTTTGTTATTTATCCATGGTTTTGTAGGCATTTCTCTAGTGAATCTGAGATGCTTTTCCGCTGCTTTTGTCATCGTATCTCTCAATTTTTCCCATTCGTCTTCGACATTATCCTGGTTCCTGTTGCTATTTGCTTCTTGTAATAGTTTATTTAATTCTTCATTGAAATCACGTCTTATTTCTTCATTCTTTAGTTTATCCATGCACCATTTTCTTTTTGTATTTACTTTATTTTCCTTTTTTTTCAAGCTTAAGTTCGTTTCCATTAATACTAGATTATGATCACTGTTGATGTCCGCGCCTGGGTAACTTTTGCATTTTTTTACTTGGTTTTTATATCTATTTCTTACTAATATATAATCTATTTGATATCTTGCTCTTCCTCCCGGCATCGTCCATGTATATCTTCTCCTTTTTGGTTGTGAGAACATTGTATTCGTAATGATAAGATTTCTTTCTTTGCAGAACTCAATTAACCTGTTTCCCCTTTCGTTTCTTTTGCCTAGACCAAACGCACCTGTTACTCCATGTTCTTTTGACTTTCCTACTATAGCATTCCAGTCTCCTAACACAATTAGGTTTGTCCTTTGGTTTGTCATTTCTATCACCTCACTTATTTGTTCATAAATTTCTTCTATTTCTTCATCTTTATGAATTGAGGTTGGCATGTTTACTTGTAGAATGAATATATCAACAGGTTTCGTTTCTATTTTAATAGCAATTATATATTCGTATGACTATATATTATAATATTGTGAATTGAATGTTTAAAAAATGTTTTTAAAAAAGAGCAAAACAGTTTTGTTAACAAATATAACATGATCACACAACAATAAAAACTGACACAGATCTATTTTTAAATTACTTTTAAAATCTACTTAAATTTTTTTCAACTATGTGATTTTATTTTTTATACAATTTCTTAAAAATTGCTTATACAGACCCGTTAAAATTTGTATGTGCAGATTTATTATAAAATATTGAATGTTATATTGTGTACGAATATATTATAATATAAGGTTTTAAACACAAGAAGCCAGTTAGTAGAGGATGGAAACCAGTAGCGCACACTCATTTTCTGCAAGGGGTGTCAACACACTTTTTACAACATACCCACCGCCTACTAAATGTACCCAAACAATTTTTGTAACCAATTTTGTTACTTAAAAAACGTTTTTATTTATACGTTTTTATATTTATTTTTTGTTTATCTTATAGCTTATCAACAAAATATTGGAATAATATTAGTCCACCACCCACCACCCATTATTATAGAGATGTCTACTGACACCCCTATCTTCCATGTGCGCCACTGTTGGAAACAATATGTCCGTGAAGTTCGCCACTCAAATCTGATAAGCTGACTTCAAATTTAGCCATTCATTTGTGGGTATTTTTAAGTGACTCTTTCTTCAATTATCCCTATAAATTTAAGTCAGACGTAATTTATTGATTTTTTTTTTTAAATTATCCGTTTGATTGTACATTTATACCAAAATAATACATTTTTTCAAAAGACTAAAAAAAAAATGAAACCGTCCATTTTTTAAATATTAAAGTATCGTATGGTTAACTTTGTATTAATAATGTTCATAGGTATATATATATATAAGTATTGAAGATCTAAAATAACCACATAAATGACATAATATCAAAACCTATAACCGCTATATAAATAGCCCAAAATTACATGAAAAAAAAACTTTTATTACATATTTACATTAGTATAATAGGTAATGAAATACTCATTCGGAATACAAATTCCAATTATCTATAAGATGAATATTTTCAATATTATACAAGGAATTAATCATAATCGATTTTGACATATACACGTGTTTTTCCAGTTTTTATGTAATATTTTTATAGTTTTTTCTTTTACTCAAAAAGTACTAGAACAATAAATTGAAAAATGACTTTCTTAAATAGTATCTAGAATTTTAGACCCAATTATAGCTACCGCAGAATATAGAAGCACTAGCTCTTTCTAATAGAAAAATTGGATATAATAATATAAAAAAATACATCCTAGTAAAACCGATATATATATATATATCTCATTCCTCTTTTAAAACATTTTAAGAAATTAAGACAAAAAACTAATTTTTGAGGGGGCAACTTTGAAAGAGTGTCGAGGGGAAAAAATCGTAAAATCCGAAATGTTGTGAATTTTTACTAATAATAAAACGTTAAAATTTTTTTGATTATTTAATATTAGAATATATTAAAGTTAATTTTGCTCATTAATTTTTGAAATGTAAAAAAGTAATGAGTAAAGTAATAAGGAATATCAATAATTTTCATTGATAAAGTTGATGAGAAAATACTCATAAATTTTTTTCAGAGCTATATCTAAACATTTGGCACTTGCCCCAAATTATGCCATGATCTCCTTTGAGAGTACTAATATAGGTCTATAAATATGGGAAAATATTAACGCTAAAATATATACTGCGCTATATGGACTGTAAAAAAGTCGTGGTTGAAGAGTAGTATATTAAATTTTGTATACAAATTTCAGTTCTAATTGAAAAAAAAATAATAATAAACATCATTGTAAAACTAGTTTCTTCGCTCCATTCAGAATCTACAAACGAAAATGATTAAATAATAGGTTGTGAAAAATTTCGTTTCTATGATTGACACATTGACGGAGAGAGGGGAGGGGGGAAGGCATACCGTAAGGTTTATAGCTCCTGCTTTTAAATACAACCATGCATCTCATTCAACACAAAATGTAATATCAATAATTAATTTCAGCATTTAATTTTATATCACGATATAAAATTAAAAATTAAATAAAATACGAGATAATATTTTTAATTTAGAGCTGAATTAATTATTGACATTACATTTTGTGCTGAATGAGATGAATCGAAAAAATAAATATATATTTTTAATACAAACCATACTTTAGGTAGGGGTTTAAACCTGGAACAAGGTGATCAGACAAATGTGGAAATATCAATTGTTAAATATGTATTAAAATATAGAATATAAAAAATATGATCGAAATCAGAAATTAATATTTATTATTCATATTAATGTTGTGAGAATTAAGCATTTTTCAGAGGAATTTTTCTTAAGGAAGTAGAGTAAAACAGTAAAAGTTACCAGATCCAAAATCTAATTTAAATACTTATTGAAAACAATAAAAATCTAATAATTCATGGTATAAGAAAAGAAGGATTATTATAAACACAACAAACGAATAGAAAAATACTAAAACACTGTTAGAAAAGTATCACTATAGTGGAATACTAAACATTATAAACATCGTAAATCTAATCAAATTTGCGTGTCCTTGCTGATTGAAATTATAATGATTATTGTCAAACGTCAGAACGCAAACTATCAAGAACGTATAATTTAAAACAACAATAAAATAATATTCTCATAAATATCACTGTTGTGTAATATTATTATGTTAAATAAAACAATATTAAAAATCTATAGTCATTGTCACGCTATTCTACACGCTTGACTACGACCAAGGACAGGACAATACAATTTTCAATTAACCTTAAAAATTCAATCAAAATGGTTGAATTCGTTGTTCGTATTGTTTAAAATTGCACACGTCTGCACGTGGAAGTAAACA
This sequence comes from Pemphigus obesinymphae, assembly GCA_025469235.1. Lineage (NCBI taxonomy): Eukaryota > Metazoa > Arthropoda > Insecta > Hemiptera > Aphididae > Pemphigus > Pemphigus obesinymphae. The sequence goes on from JAIPRL010001905.1 coordinate 24,850, forward strand.
TAGTCCAGTCTTGGATACAATTGCAAATATGATGACCGAATCAAGCCCGATATTATGTTTAATTGGGTAGAATTTTTTCCATTTTTTTAATTGACGCGATTTTTAATATACACAATGTATTACACATATTATATTATAAGTACCTACTAATAGTAAAAAGTGTCTTATTATATATAAGTCTGGGGTCTGTAAATATACGAAGGACATTTTTTAATTTAAAAATTATATTATTTATTGTGAACTATATGAAATCATCTTTATAGGTTACTATCCGGTTTCAATGAGGTTATTTTCTGGACTCATTTACAGGTTCAATTATATAAAGTTGTACATTTGGTTTATGGTCCAGCCAAGACGATGAGAAATCTTCATTTTATGATTTTAGTAGAAATCTTGGGGAAGGTTTGAATCCACATTGGACACCCCCACATAATATATCATTTATTTGGGGTCCTGGCGATTACCAGTCATGAATTATAGTTTTATTATAAAATAAACAAGGACACAGCAGGGGTGGATCTGAAGCTTATATTTAAGGAGACGCGAATAGGAATTTGTATTAGTGAATAATTGCAGATATAAATTATGGTGACGAACTAAAGATAATCACCAAGAGGATGTAAATGTAATATTTCCATTACGGGAATCGTACAAATACTTTGAATAAAATGTTTTTTTTTTTTTTTTTTTTTTTTTTTTTAATTACCCTTTTATATTGAAAAAAAAGTACCAGTCAGTATAGGGGACCGGGGGCACGTACTTCGCTCGTCCGGTAGGATACTGGTGCTGGATATATTGAATCGATAGGTTGAATTTAAATGATAAGTCATTTCTTTCTATAAAAGGATTATAGATACATACACTATATAAATATGTATTCTGTGTATGTATGATGCGTCATACATTGTATTGAAGGTATAGTTTTTCTTTTACCCTAAAAAATTACTGGAAAAATGCTATGTAATTTACATAAATTATACTATAAATATATATAATAATATATAAAATATATATTTATACAGCCGATGTTACACGCCAAAGATCTTCCTCGACTTTTTATGGTCAAAAAGTTCTGCTCACAAAAAAAAAAATAAATAAATAAAATAAGCATCGTTGTAAAATCAATGGTTTTATCGCTACGCTCAGAATCTAAGATCTAAGTTAGATATACATATATATATATATTTCATTTTCGGTTTTCATAGTATGTTGAGGTTATTTTATCACTAAAACCATGGTTACCTTTATTGTATCATTTCATCCAACTCTCCCGTATCCTTTTTTCTTCCCATATTTGGTGTATTTTTATGTGAAGTTGTGAATTATGCAACGCCGGACCTCGCCAGAAATTGACTTCAAAAAGTCCTCATTAACTTAATTTCTTAATAAATAATTTTAAAAAATATAATCTTTTAGGTACTTAATATTTAAAGTTGTATACTATTTATATTCTGAGTGGAGCAAGGGACCTTTTGGTTTTATTTCATTTTACAAAGATGTTTATACAATTTGTTTTTGTGTACAAATTTTCAGCAAAAAAAGACTTGTACTAATTTTTAAATATGTACAAATTTTTTAGATGGAAATATGATCAGGAACGTACGTTAAAGAGATTATTTTTCTATAGACATGTATAAGGAAAAACTACCGAAAAATAGAAAATAACTGGCTATTTCTTCGGAATTTTGAAAAATAATGGTTCTAGAAAGTAGAAATTTGAATTTTTTACACAATATATATTTCATTACTTGATGTACGTCATAGATATATGGTCATAAATTTTTCAAAAAACAAAAATGTACATATATAATAATGGTTTTGTTTATGTTACATGGATCTTCGCTCAGAATCGTTTAATCGAAAGAAATGATTCGCCATTGCTTTTAAGTTCAATAAATCCACCACCAGTATTCCACCCCCTATACTAACAATATTTTTATTATTTATACTACATTTTATTAAATAAATGATCACCTATTATATTTTTATTATATCAAAAAAAGATAATGTTATCTAGTTTCTTGATATTAGTCAAAATCGTTTAAATCCTTGTAACTATGTACTTTATCTTTGGTCTTCTTATTTCGAAATGGCCTTTTGATGCCCTATAATTATGTTCCCTTCAGACCTTGATATTATGCCAAAGTTCTCATTTTACATTTATTCTGTTCAGTATTTTCTCGTTTGTTATTTTTTCTATTCATTGATTCGGTTTTACTTCGATTATCTTACTTCCCAAGTAATTAAAGTATTGTACTTGTTCTGTGTATGCGTTATCTATTTTTATAAGATTTATTTTACTATAGGTACTGATCGAATCTTGTCCAATTCCTACCAAAATATTATACAAACTTCAAAAAAAACTTAGCTAAATACTAGTAATTATTAGAAATTAATACAATATTAGTTCTTGTAATGATTCATTTCACTAAGTGTCATGGAAATGAATATACCTACGGATATAAATGTTATGATATAGTGATTTAAAAAAAGTAATAATAATGCCCTAAAAACTAATATAATGACCACATTTTAGATTCTGCAGAGTGGAACAAAATATTTTTTCATTTCATGATAATATTTATTTATTTTTATTTTTTATATTTTTCTGTGATTAATTTATCGACCAGCAGATTTGACGTCGATCTTCATACGTAGGTACCTTTTTATTGACATAAAATTTCATCAACATGGTGCTTTGAAGAGGTGATTTGTTGAATTTTGAAAAACACATAAGAAAAAAACCATCGACAATGACGAAAATACGATTTAAAATAGTGGTATTTTTTCATAAATCCGAAAATGTTAGTTCTAAATACTTTAAAATATGAATAAAATAAAATAAAATATGCAAAAATGATTAATCCGTGGTTCTTAGATACTTTTATCATTTATAATTTTAACTAAGGAATGATCAACTTTAAAATTTAAAATATATTTATCAATTAAAACTTAAAACTATACGAAATTAATATTTTAAAATTCTCATTAATTATCCTGTAATTTATTTTTGTGTAGTATTGCTGTCAAAGATACAGGTATCTATAATATAGATACAGGTATAATATAGGTAGATATCTAAAAATAAAAACCATCATTTACTGTACAGTTTTTTCCATATTACTGTTAGAAAATTAAGAAGAATGTATAAATAGAAAAATATGTAATATTGAATAAATAATTCCGTAGTCACTCTTTTTTAATCATGCTAAATATTCCCAATTTTTCCACGGGATGCTGAATATTTTTAAAAATGTTCTAAAAATATCAAAACTTAATGCATCTATGTCGAAAAATTCATAATTCGAATTAAATATTCTAAATAAGTATTATAATTATTATCAAAACAAAATACACGAACCCCCCCCCCAACAGACTTTCTGTCCGTCAACTTTATCGATTTTTACCCCGAAAGATATACCTATAGTAAAATCGTTACAGGTTTTCAATATTTTTACGAAAACGCGCCACTGATTATATAATATATAATATATAATCAATGATTTTATACCTATCTACTGTTGCCGATTTCAATTAAAAAAAAAAAAAATAAATACATTCCACATTTCTAACGTTTAGATAAGACGTAGGCTGAAATTTTTTATTTTTTATTTTTTTTTTTTAAAGAAAAGAAAGGCTACATATATATATATTGTATATTGTATATTATATTCCCGCGGTCCTCCTGAAATCAAGCACCTCGCAGCGCATATATTATCATGGAAATAGGGGGAAAAGACCGGGAATTTTCGATGTAGGTATGGGTATGAGAGAAAAAAAAAAAATGAACCACAAACACGGAATCTCGACGGCGGCGGGCGATCCGGCAACGTCGCATGCCGGTCGGCTACATGGAAAAAAAAAAAAAAAAAAAAAAAAAACGTATGCATGACTTGCGCGACGACGATGACTATAATATAATACGCACGCACATCCGCCCGACGAAATGCTTTTTTTTTTTTTCCCCGACAAACCTTGAACAGCGTTTTATTTTTTATTTATTTTTTTTTTTTTTACGGCCTACGAACCCGTCGTCGCAATCGGGTGATACCCCTTCCACAAAATGTATACAATATATTATTATTATATTATCGTATACCGTGCGCGTGTTTTATTATCGTCGTCGGCGCGCGTTATCGCTCGTATACGACTATATATTATTGTAATATATTTCGATACGATATATAATAATAATAATAATAATAATAATATGTATATATATATATAAATATATATATATACCTACTAGGATTTTCGTTATTTTCGTTCCTCAAACCACAATCGCCGATATTATCATTATTATTAATCGTTTACCGTATACCTACGTATATAATAATAATAATAATAATAATAATAATAATAATAATAATAATAATAATAATAATAATAATAATAATAATCATAATAATAATAATAATCATAATAATAATCATATATATACGCAAAACGCACGCACGCCCGCTTTCCGCCATCCGAAACACAGGGTCTCCCAAACCATCCGCCCGGCACCGAATACATTTTGCTACGTACACATATAATATATATTTATATCTATCCCGGCCGTTCCGTCCGCGCGCGAGTGTACCTATTATAGGTATTACAACAGTGCGCACGTCGCCTATACAGCGGATTTTATTATTGAACACTGGTCGGCATATTTCATTTTTTTAATTATAAATTATATTCCAATAATGATAATGATTAGGCGGACAGGGGCGTAGCGAAGTAATTTTTTTTTTTGTTGGGGGGAGAGGAAGCAGTGTCTTAATGGGTGGCCGACTGATTGGACTTTTTGTATGAGCAAAAAAAAAAAAGAGAAAAAAAGGACGCACGTTTAACAATTTTCCCGATTGCAAAGCTCAAAATACTTCTTTAAAACTGTAAATAAGCGAAAAATAAAAGACCAACAACTTATTTTTCTCTTTTGAACACACGAATAGCCGACTGAAGAAACTGGGGGGTGCAAATTGCCCCCGCTAGTTACGCCCCTGATTATGGGTAAATATATGAAACTGAATATATGTAAAGGCATTTTTTAATAAAGGACTTGTCGATGATAAATAATCAATTATTAGTATACCCACTTCGATTTACAATCGTATTAACTGTATATACAATAATTAAATTTGTAAGAGGGCGAGTGGTGACGTAGAAAGTATTTTCTGAAATTAAAATATAGTCGAGTTTTGTGTGATGAAGTTATTGATATATGTGACAGAAAAACTTCTGTATCGTAATAAATATACAAAGATAAAAAAACTTACAAAAATCATTCATTAGGTAATTAAACGTTCATGAAATTCGGACCTAAATATATTATATATACCTACATATTTTATAAATCGGTTTGAAAATGATAAAAAAAGGTCATTTGTTAATTTTCTACTAAATTTTTTTAGACAATTGATACCATTTAACAAAAAACGGGATAAAATGCGATCCCATATCCAAAAGCGGGACAAAAAGCGTTCCGTTTAAAGTTTGTCGAGATAACGATACTCAATTCTCAAAATGGGACCATGCTGCGAAAAACGGGACGTATGGTCACCCTAGTGTACAGTTATATTTTGATCAACTTTTTATTGTGGCCCTGCGAAAATTCCTTAAAAAATGCACTGTATTATAATATTACCTATAGGTACACATTAGCGCCGAAAGTTTAGGTAGATTTTACGTTGATGTTGCGACCCCTTAACAAAAACTCAGGTATCTACTTTAAAAAAAAAAATAAAAAATAGTAATTTGAATACTTTTTGAAAATACACTTTTAAATATGTACACTGTTTGGTTACTAATCCAAATATAGTGTATTTAGAACAGACACTACGTATTCCGAATATTTTAAAATATGAATTGCTTTTATTAATATTATTTTAATTATTGTTTAAATATCTATAAACTGTGCAACTCAAAATTTATTATAGATATTTCTCTAAATCTAACGAAGTATTTTAACAGCGAATATGTTATACAAATGTATTTCATCTGAATCAAATATTATTATTATCTGAGTAAAGCACAAAATGTATTGGTTTTACAATAATGTATTTTGTTATATCTGTATCAGTATTTTTCTAGTGCTCTAAATATTTTATGTTTACCTATTTTTCGGCAAGGGTATTGTTTTAGAATTTTCTTCAGTCTTCAATTTATATAAGCCGATCAATTTGTAAAGTCAACATAAAAATAAATTTAATTTGTAAAAATGTTTTATAATTTTTATAATTTTCCAACCTTCAGACTAGTTTATTAACTATTTAGACATTATATCTTTCAATGGAGAATGAGCAATAATTTGTATATTTCTCCCATAGTTGCAAGTACAGTAACTACAAAAGTATATACCTATTATTAAGAAATAAAAAGTAAACGAAATTTTAAATTAACTTTTGAGGTATCTACTGCAATATGGGTTTACTGCCTGAAAGTAATAAAAATGGACGCAGAATGTTTACATTGAAAAAATACATAGGTAGGTACATATTAATATTTATTACTCTCAGTATACTGAGAGCTATATATATATAGCAGTTGATATAGAAGGATAGTTGTCGTCCCTTTTCAGTGGCGTATGTCTTAGTTATGACAACATAGATATATTAATTATTAATAACAATAATAAAAAAAAATAAATCAAAATTATAAAAAAAGCATTTTTCTCAAGAAATAAATAATATTTTTCGAAAAGTATTCTGATTATAGGTAGGTAATAGGATTATTGTAATGATTTATAACTAAAAATGTGTTTTTAATTTATAATTTTTTTTTGTTCATATACTGATAAATTTTCACGATATTTAATATCTACTTATAATGTATATACATACTTAATAATATAGAAAGTAGAATCCCAGAATGTTTTCATAATAATCCTCTTCCAATTAAAAAACATTAACTTAATATTTATTAATAAACTTAAAATTCAGATATTATGTTTTTCATGAAATACATTTTTAATGATCAAGTGTGAACACAATTATTCTAACAAAATTAATTATCTGTATTTATTTTCTCAATTTATTTATGAATAAATTAGTACCACTATCTTGGTGTACTTACAATTTGTATTTAGCCTGTCTTTCGAAAAGTGATTTCTTCTAAAATCATTTTTCGTTATTATTATTGGTGTAAATACTAAATACGCATTTCTCATACTATTATATTATATACTATATAGATACTAGATTGATGAATATCGAATACATTGAAAAATACATTATTTTACAACATTGAATAAATGGCTATTTACAGTATATACGGAGGGACGTATCCCTTATATATCCTCCGTATATAAGTGCCATTGAATGGTATAGTTTTTTTCTCGAACAAAGGGATCGACCACCCCAGTTGCCCCTTTCTGATAACCGAATCTACCCTCTTCACTTGGTCAACAATATAAACATTTCCACATAAGTCTTATATTTACACGTCTTTTTAGATTTTGAGGGGAGCGAGGGATCTCTTGTTTTTACTTGGGTGTTTAGTTTATTATTTTTTTTTTTGTTTACAAATTTTTGGCTAGAAAACTTTTCAATATTTTAAATATATCTTAGACCTTAGTACAATATATGACTTTAACAATACTTACTCTTTCATATAATTATATTGAAATGAACTTTTTTTCTTCAAATTTTGATAAATAACATTTTTCTCTTTTACTATTATCTACATCATAAAAGTTTTGTATTAATAATAATTTACATTTTAATCTTTAATTATACTATTTATACAAAATTAAAACTATGTAATATATATTATGTACTTATCAAAAAATAAGAAAAAATGTATTTTTTAAATAAGTTAATATATTAATTATAATTCTTGATCAGGAGTCCGTCATTTATTAAGATAGAATTATTTAATAATAATATAATTAGGCACCGATTTTATAGTAATATATATAATATGGATCACTAACCCCATCATATAGGTGATATTACTATTACTATTACCGCCACTATAACTTATTTCTTTTATATTGTCATTTTATTTTATTATCGTATATTTTTACAAATGAGTGGAGTGGCTATAGAGAAGCCAAAATAAGAAATTAGATAGTAGGTATACCACTACAATAGTAGACAAAACAAGAGAGAATAAATTGAGATGGATTTATAGGGCATGTTTTAAGAATGAAAGAGACAGAAGCAGTAAGATTAGTGTAGGGAATATATGTTGAAGGGGAGATAAAGATCCAAAAATAGGTGGGGAGATGTAATAAAGAGTGATATGAGGTGGGCGAGTATAAGCGAAGAGGATGTGGGAGATCAAGTTCAGTGGAAGGGCAGCACTTGGGGGACCGACTCCAAATAGTTTTGATAGAAGGCAAAGGAGAAGAAAAAAGTATATTTTTATAAAAAGCCAAAAGGTTGCGTGATGCTCTAGAAAATATAAATTAAATCAGTTTTAATTATATTTTTAGAAAGTACTATACAATCTGCAAATTACTTACTGGTTTTGATAAATGCAACTAAAAACTAGTTTCTGATATGTGGTAGAATTGAAAAGTAGAAAATAAATATTTTGATTGATATAATCATACAACTATTTTAACTAGATTTTGACATTTTCACCATTATCAATTTTTATTTATAATTTTATGATAAAACATGTAATTTTCATCAACATCTGATCAGTATTAAAGTCCTGTAAACAGTTGTAATCGCACTAATCACATTAGGACCAAAAATAAAAATAACATGTCATTCAGTCTGTACCTATGTCAAATTGGCATCATATAGGTAGGTAGCTAGAAAATAGAATTTTGTATTAACATTTTCCTAGTAATTCGTCAAAATTACACGTACTTTTACGAAAAAATGCAAAACGCCGAAATATGAAGTTTTAACTATAAAAAAACGAGACTAACGCACGTGTTCGATTTTTTTAGTCTGTATAATTAATATTGTAAAGATATTAAATATTTTTAAATTCCAATAATTTAAATAGATACATTTCTCTTTCAAATTAAAATTTCGGTAAAGACGTCGCAACGGTATAAATAATCATCTCGCCTATAAATTTATTCTAATTTAAAAAGTGACAAAGTTGTGATGAAAATTGCCTATATTTTCAGTTGGTTAGACGGAGAAGCCAATACGGGTGTAACCATATCTTAAATTAAATAATTTTTGATGCATCAAGTGGGGATATTGTTGATTTGATTGCTAAAAGTTATTGTAAGATACCTTTAAATCAATAAATATAAAAACATATTTCATAATTATGCTATAATATTATATGGGTTTTTAGTTTGTTGCAGGTTTGACTGAGCCTATTTGTACAATATACAGCCCCATTAAATTTTTAACTCTAGGTAGTCCAATACTCCAATGTTTAGCTTCCTTATGGCTATACATCAGTGGGTGCTTATCTGTCTATATAATAAGAATTATTAAAATATGCGATTGTTTGGATATTACACATTGACGACTCTGTTCAATAAGATTGATTTTCAATTTTTTAATCATACACTGTGAACATTTTGTTTATAAAAACTGTTATTGTTGTAATGTAAGTGTTTAAAAAAAAAAAAAAGGACAAGAGACCTCTATAAGGCCAATATGACCTCGCACATACCTGTAATGTAATATATGTATACCGTACGCATAATGAAACGATATAATGTTCGTGGCCTTATATTTAGAGTTGACGCGAACGAGAAATTTATTATTGATGTCTGATGGCCACCCATCAAATAGTAGGTATCTGCAGGTACCTAGGTATATCGTATAGGTACGCCACGATATTAATAGTTAATGCGTTCTTTCACCCAAGACATCTGTGTTCAGATAAGTCCAGTTTGATACACACCGACGTTAATCCATGTTATTATTGAGCTTGTGTTGATACCTATTAATATTATTAATCGAAAATCATGTAAGCATATAGGTATATAAAATAGTTATCTAATCATAGTATACCGGAGGTTAGGTTATTTATACTTTCAGAAAATATGAGGACAAATATATTGTCAAACTGGTTTATAAAGTAATTGAGTTATAAAAATAGTAAAAAAGATTAATTATTATTTATTAATTTGTTATGTAGGTACCTATACTTATATTATTATTATTATTCATTAAGTATATAGGTAGGTACATACTAAAATTGTATAGGTACCTAGTGTTAAAATAAAATAAATTAACTAGTAAATTTTTTTATAATTCACCAATATGGTTATTAGTATGGTTATTAGTAATATGGTTATTATAGTATTCACCTATATGGTTTCATTTTATATTTTAATTACGAATGTTTATTAGATATTAAAGTATTTTTGAGTAATAGTTATCTGAAAATATAAATAATAATATCTAAAATTTAACATAATAATTAATTTAATAATTTTAATAAAAAAAATAAAAATCATTGTAAAATACAAAAAAAAAAAAAAAAAAAAAAAAATAGAACTAAATAAGTAATATAATTTTAAATTTAATCTATTATAAAAATATATAGGTACCAAACCGAATTTCCCTAAAAATTGACTATTTAAAAATTAATATATGGATTTTTCAAGTCAATTTTTAAGTTCAAGATCTGAATTATATAAACGACGTTGAAAAAACTGTCCCTCAACAATGGATAAAAATTTAAACAGTTGAAATGTTTTTGAATCCTGTAAGAATATTAACATTTTTACAACAAAATTAGAATATATTGTGCCACTCATAATCATTGTTTTTTTAAAACATTGTTTTACCTAAAAAATTCAAAACATTCCTGATTATATAGTTGCCTTTATTCCACAATCATCGAAATTTGTCCCGTTCGCCTTTTAAAGAATTGTTTATTCAAGGTATTCAAGGTTCATTTTTTAGATTCATCTTGAAATTTATACATAAAATTAAGAAAACTGTTCCTTGATCACGGTTAAAAATCTCGATAATTGACACGTTGTTAAAACCGAGTTGTTTAAACGGAGTATTGAAATTTTTACGTCAAAATGTGCATATATGGCGCTACTCAAAATCTCAAATCAAGTGTAAAACATATGGAATTTAATATTTCCTTTCACTCCATGACGCTTCAAAAATGAACATTTTTAAAATTGATATTCGATTTTTGTGATAATTTAAGGGCTTTTTTCATTTTGTGCCTGGGGCGTAGGCATGACGCATGAGGGCGTAGGAGGGGCGAAAGATCCCTCCTTGTTACAACTATGTGTGTACACTATATTAGTATATTACTGTATTTGTATAAATGTATAAATTATTGTTTTAAATAATGGTTTAACATAATTCACCATGATTTAAAAATGAATTTTTAAGTATGGAGTTTGCAGGTTTTCTTATCACTACTAATCATCACGGATAACAATAGTCAATAATATATCTGTTCCTATAGCATATAATATATCAATATACGTTTTTATATATTAAACTTAAAATATCCAATTTTCTGAAGCTTGTTATATCATATTGAGTAGTTTTCCTCATACATTTATCGAAATTATTTTCTACTGAAAAATGGGTAACTATATAGTAGCTACACATATATAACGATCGGATCAATCAATCTTCTGTTCAAAACGTGATTTAAATAATTGATTGATAAATCAAATAATGTTAAATAATAATAAAAAATTATAAAATGATAAAATAATATTTAAAAAAATGATTATAATTATAATTATAAAATAAATTTAAATCATGAATAGTTAATTTAATTTCATTAATAATGATACATTTTTTCATTAGTTCATAACTTTAAATAATTAATTATTGTAAGTACGCGTTTTATGATTTGTTTTGCAATTTAAGAATATATATAATATATATATATATATTATGCATATAGGTATATATGGTTCAATAAACGGTCCTGTTATACATTTAAAACTATTTATTTGTTAAGTATTTAATATCTATCATTATGAATAGACGTAAATAAAATAAATCTATATGTAATATGTAGATACTTGATAAATATGATGGCAAAAAAAGAGTGTTTGTAGTGTTTATCATATAATTATAATTTAGAGTTTGAATTACATAATTACATAATAGGTAATATATTTTACAATGTCTATACAATTATAATTAATTGATATTATTTAATGTATGAATAAAATATATTTCATCAAGAACTTTTGTCCATATATATTTATTAACATTTTAATGAATATAATGCTAGTTAAAAAAAAAAAAAACTTCATGTTGATTTAAATGATAAGCTAAATCCAAACATAATTATTATCTATAATCCGTAATAAATACATGACAAGCGATAACACACAATATATTTTAATATTTAATATGTGCACGATGGAAAGTGTACCTAATAGCGTCGGTTAATTTGTGCGCGCGAACTTTCTCTGCAGGTAGAAATTGCTATTGTACTAATATCAACAGGCGACTTTCTCTTGTCATATCATTCAACCTAACACCATGCCAGTAATAATATAATAATTGTAAGTAAACTTCTATATTCTATTATATATTGTATACCTATTATATGAAACATTGCAATAATTTATTATCACTAATACGTTTCAGTCGTCATTGCAGAATTATTTTTACTGCAGGACTAAGTAAAAGCTCCTTTTTTAGAATCTTCGATAGTCGGAATAATAATTATATGTATAAAACAATGTACACAGTTGTGTACTTCAATCGTTCTTATACCCGAAGGTCATAATACTTATAGGTTTAATTCTTTATATAGTAATTTGAGATGAGTACGCCATATTTATATATTATGTAGGTATATTGTATGTATTATATAGTGTGTATATGGTTATATTATAATGTATGATAATTGATAAATTATCGTAAAAACCTCGTGTATCTAATAGTCTTTAGACAATGCAGTATTTAAAATGGCAAATAATTGTATATAGAGTTGTGATCTCTATACTTACTATTTTAAGAGGATGCCACATCAGTGATTTTCAATAGATAGTAAAATATGTACACGAAAAACAAACGAAATTACCTCTTAAAGTATTTTTAAAGTAAAAATACCTATTATAAAATATATAAAAACAATATTTTGAAGATGATCTAATTGACGTTTTGCAAAGCATCAATTATCTACTAAAAAAGTTAACGGCAATTTAAAAAGTAAAAAATAAGGTACCTATTTCGTGCATACAATATTGAAGAAATATAATTAAAGTAGCGTTAGACCTCTATGAAGTCGTCTCCAAAAATTTTCAAGTTTTCTATATATTTTATAATAGTTGTTTTACCTCTAAAACCATTTTAAAATGCCTTTTTGTTTGTTTTTCGTAAACTGCATATTTTTGAATAAATGTCACGATTATACAACAATAAAAAGTGGTTGGATATGGGACTATTTTTAGATTACTTTTAAAATATATTTTAATATTTTTAAATGTTAAATTTTCATTATTCAAAAAATGTCTTAAAAATCGACTATACAGAGACCTTTAAAAATGGATAGTGTGGTATGCCTTTAAGTTCATTATATTGTTCATTATTTTTAAATAGTTAAAATTCGTATACAGACTTCAAAAACACTTGGCTCGGTTATAATTTTTCTCCGTGATCAAGGATAGGTATTTTCAATATAAAGTGAAATTTTAAGGTCTTAAACTTAGCTCACATTGTGTTCTCGAACCTATTACTTATTATTATAAATAATATTAAAATCAAGAAGATGCCTAATGCTCAAACACCTGCAGGTTTTTAAGGAGTTCTATATTGTCAGAGAATTATAATTTTCAGTAATATGTATGCAGTAACTTTGCCCATTTTATTTGTTATTTCCTATTTATACAAATTTTTCGTAAAAAAAAAAATAAGAAATAAAAATAAAATTCCTCCCGAATAGTTTGTAACACATTAGCCATGTATATTGTATATGTCATAGACTCATAGATAATAGAGAAATGGATATGATATGCTTATATTAAAGATAAGTGAGGCTCGGTCATAAGAATGGCGAAAACTGAGGTTAATTATTAATCTAAACATCGTAATTGTAATCGTAATCGTAATTATTGTGTTACCATAATCACAAAATTTGATAAATCGTCTAAATTTTTAATTGCAAAATTGTTGATATTGACCTATTCATTCCTTTATTATGGCAGTGAAATAACCAGAATTTGTAAAGAAGAGGCTTTTATTGGATGAACGAAAAAATATGGTTAATCCATCCAAAATTATACATTTTTATTTACTATATTTTTTTAATTGTAATATTATTCAAAAAACAATATGAAAATGTTGTCCCATCGTCCCATCGGTTATTTTTATTATAATATATAATAATAAATAATATGTAATATTATATATTTATAACGATTATAATATTAATTTATTAATATTATATTCCATTTGTTTTAGAATCTTTTAAATAATGGAATATCAGGCCCAGATGATGGATTACATTTTAATGCAACGAAACAGTTTGAAGAATGACTTCTAAAATATGATGCCTGCTAAATATAGTATATCACGATCAAGTTTATGTTCTTAAAGAATACAGGTACCATTTAAACGTCCAATATTACAAGTAGTTAATCTTCAAGAGCATCATACGCAACAGATGAAACTTTATATCCGGTTTATAACTAGCAACAATGAGTTTCAAATATATAATATATATTTATAAATATATTATAATATTCTTTTGGTTGTTCGGTGACAGTACCTATACTATCAAAATAGGAAATAAAATAAGAAATTACACATTTTAAAATAAGAATTTAAAAATGTTGAGCTTGATGCGTATAGTAGATACGTATATTGTGGTATTTATTCTATATTATATTATGATGAAAATGCAAATTAAATAATAATATAACTGTCGTAGCAAAAAAAGCAGTTTTTTATTTTTATTACAAACATTGTGCAGAATACATTTTATCAAGACCGCCGACTTTTTTGTGTCTTTTAGCTTAAGAAGACGCCTCACCCGACTTTTTAAGAGGTTTTGTATAGGAAATTTGTATGCAATTTGAATAAAAATGAAAATCCAATAATTTTAAACTATAAGTAGTTTAAAAATATTCCAGTGCAGTTAGTACCATATTTTGCTGTTTAATCACGATATTTGTTAAAAAAAAACTATGCTGTACTTACCTTCGTACTTTATGTTTTATGGCTTTCAGAATGATCGTAGATCATTAATATTGGCACCAAAAGAAGTGAACTTTTTCTAAATTTTTGATAGTGATTTTTTTTTTTATAAGTTTTTTACTTCTGTAAAGGTCGTGGTTGATCCTTGAAAAAGTTAAAATTTTAAAATTTTCAATTACTTATGAAAAACACAATATTATTATTAAACAAAAATAGCTCAGTTAAAATATAATATGTATTGTTAACTTTTAATTGACATAAAAAAAATATTTATCTGTGTTTATTCTAGCCTATACTTCAAGTACTATATTAATTACTATATTTAAATACTATATTTTTACAGATTATTTTTCGGGGTGTGGCGTCTTAGTTCTTAATATTACATATATTAATTGATTGCTGCGAAACAAAAAAAAAAAACGGTTGGCTCAATGAAGTTTGACTTTTATTATATTTTTATTAAGAAATTGAATGTTGTATACTTTTTATATAAGACATTTTCTTGTATTTTCAATCTTCGTTAAATATACATAAATAACCATAAAACATCAATGTTGAAAATAAATAAATTATTTTTGTATTTTTCGATTTTTCATGGAACATACTAAATTCACGAGAAATTTTTAAAAATATATTTTTATGGTACATTTTAAGTTCTATTATTAAGTTTCTATAATTTTTATTTTAAGTTCTATAGTTGACAGTTAAGTTAGAAAAATCATAAAATTACTTTGATAATTGTTCAACCCTCATGCGACACTAGAAGAGGGTGAGTTATCATGACCAAATTCAACAAAAATTATTTTTAAATATAGTAATAAAAAAAATGAAGGGAAGTTCAATTAAAAATTCGAAAGTTAAAAACAATGACTACCCTAATATATATAATATATATCTAGGTACCTACATAATAATATAAGTACATAAAATAAATAAAACTTGATTGTTTAAAAAAAAAAATTTAAGAAAGTGGTCTAAAAATTTTGAAATGTTCGTCATGCACAATTCGATGTTAATTTCAAGTCTATGGCTTTTTAAAGTTTATAATTTTCGGCCTTTTTTCGATAGTTTTCCTTAACACGCATAAAAAATCTATACAAGAAAATACATGCATAATAAAACTACCAATTTCGTATCAGAAAGTTCTTTTTACTCGACTCCTTCTACTAAAAAACTTGTATACGAGTTTATACAAAAAAAAAAAAAAAAAAATCATCATTGTAAACACAAATACCTATACGCTCAGAATCTAAAGTTCAAAAGTACGGTCCACCGGGGGGGGGGGAGGCTTAGCCCCTCTGGCCCATCCCCTGGCTACAATGTTCATCGATAATATGGTAAATATTATTCGCATATTGTCTGACTAAAAATATTATCTATATATAGGTATTTCTAGCATATTATATATATATACCATTGTCGCCGGCGCATGCGCAATAAGACTACGGACGTTATATACGGGGATTATAACGAAAACCTCTTTATAGATACATCCGCTGTAGCAGCCGTAGTAAGTACTTAATGTGTACACTATATAGGTATATGCACACCGGCGTACGGCTCTCGATTTTCAGCCCTGTTTTCCCCCTCTCGGCCACGGAACGCCTGCAACGGGACCCGCGGAATCCGTTCGATAAAACGAGCGGTTATTTCCCCTAGCGAGCCTGCGCTGCTCAGCCGCGCCAAACGCGAGTGCATTCGATTCGACTTACATGCAGCATTTGTATGGCGCGGACATAATGCGCAATGCGTCGTTTATACGAAATACACGACATAATATAATATAATACATATACTTTAAATCTATGCAGTCATCATCTCCCCTCCTCCCCCCCCCCCAAAAAAAAACAACGTATAATGTTCTCGAAAAGATTCCAACGGAGTAAAACAATGTTTTACACAACTATGCATTTATTTCTTTATGGGTATTATTGTGGGAACATTAACGCTTGAAAATCGTTTATGGACATTTTTGTTTTTTAACGTGACGTACAAAATATCCGAATACACGGTCGATGACGTATATTTTATATTATATATTATTTCACGTTTCGTTTATTTTCCGTCAGGTGCAACAAACGAGAAAATAGCTGCACCACTGCGCGAGTGCAGTGCATATACACATCACGCGACGTATATATAAATCATATCATATATATATATATATATATATATATATATACCGAGTCGGAAAAGGGGTTCTCGTGGTCCGGGCGTATTGATCGCCTCCCGTCGCCGCGGCGCCTAATATAACATAACCCCCGTCCCCCGCGCCGTCTACCCCGGGCGGCGCACGCAGGGGATCGATAGCGGCGGCCGTCACGTGGAATGTGGAATGCCCGCGAGCTTTTACGGACCCTCCGCGCGTTCCGCCGTACACCCTTTCAGCGTATAGTCTAATGCACTTGTCGTGTATACATATATATATATATATATATACCCGCACTGCAGCATTTTGGAAATCATTCAAACTGTGTGTATACGTATAATATATTATTTTATCAACTGTGGAGATTTTCAAACTGTGTGTCGCGTTGAAATTCTAAATTTTCGTTGGGTCGGGACAATTTTTCAAAATTAATACATAACTGTAATATATACTTATATATACAAAAAAAAAAAAAAAAAAAAAAAAAACAATAATAATAATAAATAATAAGAAACCAGGGCGCTACATCACTCCATATCAATTTTTTCATATAAATCGCAAAGTTGGTGTAAAAAAAAAAAAAAAAATTCAAAATTCGATTATGGGGGGTGGGGGGCCGGCGAGACGTTTCATCAGCCCCTCCATCTTATATTTGTTATAGTGGGTAACGGGTTGTAGTACAAATTACAAAAAATCGTTACAAGTAAATCAAAAACTTAGCAAATCGTCAAGTGTTTTAAACAGTAGATTTTTGATAATTTCGAACTCGGATACGAGATATTATACAGATTTTCAAATTATAATTTCATGACTATATATGGTAGTATACGATGGGATCGCGTAATTATTTTCAGAGCAAAATAAAATGCTTACACCATTCGATAAAACGGAAATGATGAAGAGTATATAATTACGAATTCATGGGATACCTACATGCATGCATTCTATATTCATAATCTGGACAAAATATAACGAATGTCGTCAAATTACGAGTGGGTATATATATTATATATATAGAGGATATTTCGTGGCAATTAAAAATGTGAACGGCGTATACGAAAATGCAAACAAGGAGGGTTTCGTATCAAAACCTTTAATATATTAAAATATACACACCCCTCTGAATGCGACTACAGCTCGCGCTCGTAGGGACGCCCGGGGATATACTGAATTTGCGGACGACGCGAACCCTCGCGAATTTTCCGCAACGCCGACAATATTCATCCCTCTTCGCACTCTTGTCACTCGATGCCAGTGAAATAAATCATAACTGATGTCAATTACGAAAACCCTTTATCGGAAACCGATTATAAAAAAATAATTGTATTCCACAATATTTTTTATCAAATATAATAATATAATTTCACGATGATTCATATAGGTGTATATATAATTCCCAAAGTCTGTTTGTATTAGGTACCGAATGTATATGGGCAAGTCGATGAAAATATTAACTGGAATTAGTCAAGTCAAATCAACCGGAAAGTCTTTAGTTGAAAGTTAATAGTTTAAAAAAAGTTTTAGCTAAAACGGAAAATAATATTAACTTAACAAGGTTTATTATTTTTATTTTCTATTAAAAAAGAAAATTCTAGTTATAATTTAATAAAAGTATAATAAGTTTGTTTAATATTAATAATAATTATAACCATTAAATTAAAATATATATAATTAATTCACGAAAATCGTTCGCCTGAAATGCGTTAACTTAATTAGACGATAGTAAATAGGCAAGTCAATGTAATGAAAATGTTAGTTAAACGTAAGTTGGTTAGTAATTAATTTTTATTATTATATTATACGAGTACTATTATTAGTTGAGTTGAGTTAAAAGTAAAAAAATAAAATAAAAAAATTACAATATTAAATGTACTACTTATTATAAAAATATTTTATATATATCTTGGTATATAATGTAACTTCGATGGACTTATTATTATCTGCGGTTTTGTTAAGAGACATAAAGAATTCAATCGGGACAATTAGACCAAATGAAGGTATTCGGGAACAATTAGATCACGCCCGAAGGGTTAATATTGTCCACCGATTCATTTCGGTTTCTTTAATATATCTTCTTCCATGTATTCGATTCCATTCCTTGTCTAACACTATATCGAACGCAAATCCCTTTTCCACTATTTTAAAGGGGTTGTATAGCGATCCAAATGATGATATGCCGCTTATAAGGCTATAAATATACAAAACAGTATTAATTTAGGGTCTCGGAGAAGCTTAGCCCTATATATATATATATATATATATATATATATATAAGTTAAATAAGACTATATAGATAAGATTATTCTTCTGTATATGTAGAAAAGGCTTTATTCTCTTTGAACTGATCGCCCACAATATTGCACCCGTGTTTTTATTTCAATTCGTGTATTCTCTATTTTAAAACCGTTTTAGTTGTTCTCCTCCAGAAAACGTTATATTACGCGAAATTGATTTCGGATGCCGCAGGTTTATCGGTAATACCTAACGGCACGAGTCTGTACACGGTTATTTATTATTCGACTCATCGTGTTACGAACGTGTGTATTTTTGTGTACGAATACATAATATTGTTATATGTACGTGTTTTTTTTTGTACTACGTTCGGACACGTCACTTCAGATTACTCCAATAAACCGCCATTTTTCATCTTCGGCCGGCGGTGGTGGTTATATATTATACGTTATTATATGTACAGGTACTTGCGTCGTTTTCTATGCCGACGACCACCGGCACCGACGCTCGTACATACCTATACATCCCGGCGGAACGTCGTTTTTACTGTCGAGGAGCGATTGCAGCCGCCACCAGGAGGGGGGGCCCGTCTCTCATGCGCACAACCTGTTTTGTCTCCTCCGACCGAACCGGTTACCACCTTGTTTTTCGACCACCCGAAAACCAAATCGGATAACCCAATACTAAAGTGAATATTAAGAAAAAAAAAAAATAAAATAATAATAATAATAATAAAGTCGTTACACAGAATACACGCACACGATAATAATATTGTATTATACGATTATATTATGTGGGCTTATTCACGAATCATATATTATATGCAACGAGTAAATAACCGAATATACGACGCATTTCGTCTTCAATTAGACTTAAAATCGGTGCCAGCGAGAACAAAAAAGTCCTACATGTCTGACTTATTATAAATTTTTCAGGCGAACGTTTTTAAAGTTTGATGGTTAATAATATCTATAAATAAATGTTAAAACATCTAATTTATCATAATTATCATTAGATAAAAGCAGAAAAGCCACATAGAGTTAACCATCAATCAAAACCCATAACAATATTGAGTTAGAACAAAAGAGTACTATCCATAACACTTTTATGTATACTCACAAATAATTAATTGGTGCACGATAGAACTTTTTTGTTCTCAATCAAAAAATCATAGAATATAATTTTGTGATATAAAATATTGTTGATGTGATACCAATAGACTATAATAATTATAAAACATATTCCATTGTGGTTAACTTTTGTTTAGCCGTACATTTGACCGTATCAGTGATATCATACGTGTGATATACATACAACTGTTTTGTTCTAACAAAATTGTGTATTCTTGCACATAGAACTTTTTTGAAATGACTATAATCTTTAAAAACAAAAAAGTTCTATCGAGTCGTACAAAAATTAACATATGTGGAAGTTTTTATTACATAGAACTATTTTGTTTTTCATATTTTTGTTAATATTGGTGGTAAGACTACCGATGTAAACTTAAAAGATGGACTATTCGCATAATATACAAATGATTGAAAAAACTGTTTCTATACCTTAAGACTAATGCACATATTAGACGAAAAGGCTATAAAAGTCCTTGTAATAATTTTTAAGGACCTAAACTGCTTAATTGTTATTTATTGCACTTTAGTTGGATCGATTCTTGAATTTTGTTGAACAGTCTGAAATACAGGTTAAATAGAACTTTTTGATAAGTCAAAAAAAAATTCCAAAGCCGATATCTTTTTATTGGTGGCTTATCGGTTAGGTTTTGCAGGAAAACTGAAATAGCAGTTTGTTATTTTAATTTAGTTTTTTTCTTTTTAATAAAGATGTTTGTACAATGACGCATGCTTCGTGCACAAATTATTAAATGGCTTGATAAATCAAACCACAATATTTAGGTTAAACTAGATTCAAAATACCGTTCGATTTAACTAGGAATCATGAAGGCTTATCTACGTTCCACGCCATATTTACAAATTTTTATAAAGTTAAGTCCACTGTGACGTTTACTAAATGTATGCAACATTGCAACGAACTCAATGAAATTCATTTTTTCCATACCAGTTTATCTAATTTTAAGTATTCAACCTATTTAATGATCATAAATCATAATTAATGTATATACTATATATACCGTTGTTATTTTTAAATATATTTTACTGTAAAATAAATAGGCGCCTACTATATTATATGTACTATGTGTAAAATGTATAATATTGTTTTTAATGTAATAATGTAAGGTTATTTTATCTACCCCTTGCAGATATATAAATAAATATATTAATGCTTACATTACTGTAAAGTATACCTAGTGGATAGTACTATATGTGTACTATATGTCTATATTATTTAGGATCTTTTGCCCTTAGTGGACTTTGGTTCAACTTTTTTTTGCATCACTAATAAGTAATATATATATTATATAATTGTACATTATATTTACCCAAAGAATATTATAGGCTAAGAAGAATCTCACTCTTGATGATTTTCTGAAGACTAAATAATGTCCTATGTTAGATTGATTGGCCGTCCTTTTTTTTTTTTATAAAATATAGCTTTTAATAGTTTCATTCATAATGTTTACCTACGTAATGTAATGCCTTCTTGTGCATTTTACTTCTAACTTAAATTTAATTTTTAATTTAATCATTGCAATTATATGAATAATAATATTACGTAGGTATCTAATCACTGTCTTATGCGGTCAATTTCGATTTTCAGACGATTAAAACGCGTATATATAGACATAATATTATTATAATAACTGCACTCGATATTATTAACGTTTTCGACATATTTTCCGTTGTGTAGGCTCTAAATATAATTCCTACATACCTAAACCGACTATATATGTATATTATACATATACGTATATATATATATATATATATATATATACGATAATATACAGCTATTTGTAGCTGCGTTTGTGTTTATTTTTCTTCCCACGCCAACATTTGACCTCGACTGATGTCTAATATGCTCGTTATATACAGTTCTCAGAGTACCTATTTTCGGTCGTGGTCGTAAAATTACGAGCGCTGATATGTCGAAACTCACAAGACTAAAATAACAATCGAACAAAATCAAAATTGTAGGTGGTTTTAACAGTAAATATATGTGATAAATCTGGATTGGCACTGAAAAATGTGTTCCAAGTCCCAAGACCACTGTACTACTGTAGACTCTGCTGAAAACTCCTAAACCGTTTTAGTGGAAAAATAGTTTAACATTACTATATTATTATAACTAGCAAAAGTTAGTAGAATAAACGCAAACTTAAATTGGCTCTTGTAAATCTCACTGATTTTTCATCATATTGACCAAAGTGTCTGAAATAAATTTAGCTGCAGTGTTTTTATTTCAGTTTTTAAATCTTCAATAATACTGAATAGTATATTTTGCATAGGTTGAAGCATCTTTTTTTTTCCATTCTATAGCTAATTATTTACAAAAAACATTATTTAAGATATTTCTAAGGGCCTGACCCGTTTCCACCAAATCTTTTAATAGTTGATTTTGTTTTCCGCTACACAGTATTACATTTTCGCTGATTCACTGTCCCGACAGATTTAATCCAATCAAAATTAACACAACGAATGTTAAAATAGTATGATGTTTTATAAGCATTTAAAGTTTAAATAAGAAGTGTGGAAGACAGTCTAATCTAAATTAAATAATTTTTTCTTATAAACTTTGAAATGTTGATTCATTATTCGAAACTTATAATACTGCGTGTTGGAAAATCATGGCAAAAATATAGGTTGCTCTTTAAAAATAGTATAAACATTTAATACGAGCATACAAATGATTTTTATTTTTTATTTTTTACTATATATATATAGCTATTATACTATTTAATTATAAAAATTATCTGTATTCTGGCGTATAAGAACAATTATGACTATACTCATACAAAGCCAAATTATTTTGAAAAATCACAAGTATATATCTAATCTTTTATAAATTACGGCTATCCATTAGTATAGAGGGTACCTACCTAATATACGAAGTCTACCGAGGATTTAAAAATGTATTGCATAGAATAGGTACCTAAATTATGTTGTCTTCCAGTATTTTTCTAAACTTTTTAAATTCTGAACGTAAATAACGATGAGGAATGTATTTGTTTTACTATGATGTTTTTTTAAAAAAATGCATGTATATAAAATACAAGATTATAAGGTATAGGTTCACTTTTTCGGATAAAATTAGTCGAATAAATCAAAAATCAGTTTTGTAATAGTAAAATCGTTATGGTTGTTGGTACTTTAACTAGGTAATGTTTCGATTTCCCAAGTAGTTTTGTTATGTGTAAAGGAAAACCACAGAAAACGACTGAAAATTATTATAAATAGGAAAATAATATTATTTCGGACTTAGCTCAGAATCGTTTTTCAAGTGCAGATATACCTAATATCTAATATTCTAATATATTACACTAACCTGTCTGAAGATTGAAGGGAAAATATACCAACATATACAATAAGGAAATTCACCCTGGCATCTGTACTTTATGAAACGTATATAAAAATCTAGGCCCCACAATTAAAATAAAATATATAATATATATATACTATATATATATGTATACTCGTATTAGTATTTAAGCTCAATAAATATACATTTTATGATTTTATAAATTATAATGTCAAATCTGTACCTACATTTTCCAGATGTTTTGTTGACATTCGTTATTGTTGATATATCTATGATAAGTATATATACCTCAATATCTGTAATAAAATCAGATATTTATAAAATGATACGAATAATGATGAACACTTTTATTAATTAGATACTTTATTATATTTAAAACGCATGTTTTAACAACGAATGTAACTATATATGATATATAGGACATTTCAATTTGAATGGAATATTGTGAAATATATTATTGTTTTATGGTTTGTTGTTTTTGTCTATTACGTACGTAAGTTAAAAATTAAAACAATACACCTATCTATATTTATTTATTCTAAACTATCTTTTTTGGTTAATAAACTAAATAATAGGTATATAAAATAGCTAATATATTTTATATAGACAATAGCTCCAAACAATATGTGAGAATAAATAATAAACTACGTTGAATTTTAATCAAATAGTTCATAAATGTTTTTATACATTATATACATTTTGTACATTTATATAAATATTAACTTCATATTTTTTAAATAATATTTTAATCAATAATACGTATGATAATAATGGATATATGCACTTTGTATAGTATTAGAGTAGGATAATGTATTTTAATTATTAGCTATTTTTTTTAATCAATGTGTTATTGAAACAAAAATAAATCACTTAAGATCGTAAAAAGGTAGCCAATATTTCATACTACTATTTTTGTTTTTTTAAATTTAAATAATTGCATTTGAAATTGCGATAAAAATATTAAATAAAGATTGGTTTTACCCGAATTGATCGAATTTGAAAAAAACCAAGAAATAAAATATGTAAAACCGCTTATTTTTTGCAGTTTTCAAAAAATGACTTCCAAAATTACAATATTATTTGTGTGCTATTTTTAATCAATTGATTGGGCTGTGCGAGAAATATTTATAAAATAATTACTTATTCCTATTAAAAATATATAATGTATATTGTATCAAAGTTAGAAATATTTCATTATTATTCAAAGAATATTATAATATATGTTTGTTATCCATTAAAACTAATTATATTTTAATCATTGTAGACAATAATATTTTACTCAATTTATTTTATCAACGGAATTTATTAAAAATAAAATTGCATGATTATAAGTAGGTACAATTATAAGAATATCATTACTACAAATTTGCATATACATATATTTTTTACAGTAGAATAAATGAATTTTTTCAGAAGAGTTGATTAGGTACAATATACTTACTATCCAAGAGCATATTCACGAGGGAGCTGGGGGACCGTATTCTCTTCTTCTTTATTTACCTCTCCGATGTATTTAAATTAAAAATAATAATACATTATTTAATAAAATATAAGTACATTTAGTAATTAATTTTATTAATTAATAATTATATACGGCCCTTTAAAATATTCAAATAAACTTTATATTATATTCCTACAAAATATGTTCTTTTATCGGAAAAATTCTCAACATTTGGATTTCTAAATTGCATTCACTTTTACGACCTTCTGACAATGAATATTTAAAAAATTAAATATCGATTTTAAATATTCAATTTTGATTGATGAAAATGATCGTTTATCTATTAAATATCAATTCGATCAACAATCTATTTAAAATACCTATTAATTTTTAAGGTTAAGACATGAAATTTGTAATTGAAAATAGTGACCAGCAAGTAAATATTTATATTATTTTTGTTCTCCAAAATCATTTTTTTTTTAATATATCCTTGATACTATCCATAGACTTTAATATAGGTAGGCCCGCGATGAGGAAGGAGAGGTCGGTGGTGATACTCCTCGAGCCTGAAGGTTTCAGGGGGCCTCAGATTTTCTGAAAATACTTGCTATGTAAGAAGCAAATGCAAAAAAGAGACAAATAAAAAAAAGTTCAATCGTATACATTTTTCTCAAGAATTAATTTGAATATAGGTAGTAAAAAAATTTTTGAATACAATTTCATAACATTTATATATTGGTAGGTACATTAATGTTACATCATGTTTGTAAACCAAATTATTGGATAATAATTTATACGTATATATATTTTTTGAAAATAAATATCTATCTTTTTAAATACCTAGCTGTCTATATTTTATTTCTATACCCTTAGGTATGCGTGTATTTTGAATTCTTGCAATTTTAAAATAAAAATATTAAAAATTATGTATATTAAATTCAATTTAATATTTCCCATATATCTATACAATCTACATATACTTGTATTATAGGTAACACTAAATTATACATACCGAATTTAATAAAATATCACGATTTTTATTTTTCAAAAACCCTTGATAATTTTTAGTCAAATACCATGTTTTAAAAGTTCTTTGTCGTTATATAATATTTTATATAAAAACAGGTCAAGTACCTTCGATACCTTCAACGTAAACCGTAGGATGTATAAATGCTTAGTTACAAAATTGATAATTTTGATGGTTATCATATACGACATACATTAAACATAATATACAATATACATATAATAACGATATTGTAGCTGATTTTATATATATATATATATATATATATATGAAAAATATAAATATATAGTCTCCGGTTCACTAGACCCCGCAATTGTTCCAATACCTACGACTTTCTTCTTCTTACGCTAATGGGTTTCTTTTCAAAACCGTTTTAAATCTAAAATGTTGTCCACCTACTTTATCTTAACAAGTTTTTGAATTATTTATTCAAATTATCATCTAAGAATAGCTATATGAATTATGGAATATGAAATGGGGAAGGACTTGTAATTCAATTGACATATTAAGTTATAAATGTGACAAGGAAAGTATTATGAGTTTTAGAATTTCGTTATACATGTGTATATACTTTTTCGAATAAATGAAGTTAATAGGGAGTTTTTGAAAAAAATTTTATCGACACTTGACAGAATTAAAAAATTCTCAAAACATTTTAATCATATTTTAGTAATTTATATATATTTTCGAAACTTAATTCCTTCTCTTTCTTCCCCCTCCCCCCAATTTTATGTTATACAATTTTTTATTTTAGACGTTAAACCACTTAAACAATTAATTCTAAATATATTTAAAATTAAAAATTAATTAATTCAAAAAATTGAATACTCATATAAAAATAAAAATACATATTATATATTATAAAAAAAAAAAAAAAAAACAATGTAGATATAAGTAAAATTAATATATATCTAATACAAAAAAAAATTATACATGTATAAAAATAAAATGTACCCAGCGAGTAGTGAAAAAAGATTCTAAGTAACAACTAGTTTCGAACGTAAGTTTAGTAATTTATCTACTACTCTTATTTTATTTAAAAAAAAAAACGCCTTAAAATTCCAATAGTTAAAATTTTTGGTATATATTTATAATAAATTATAATTTAAAACAGCCTTGAATATTCACGTAAAGATTTTATGCTGTGTCACTTCTTATTGTAAATGAAACTATACATATGTAATGTAAATAGACTACATGTACAAAATGTGTATCTCATATAATTTTACACAGTAGAATAAAGAGAATAAAAATGCGAATTTCAATAACCTTAAAAAGCACTTACTTATACTTATTTATTTAAAATGGCCTATATTTTAAACTTAATATTTTAAATTATTTTTCCGCTAAGTTCACAAGTTTTTTAAAACGCTACACAAAAATGGATCTTGGCAAAGTTCATTTTTTTTAAAAAAAATATTTGGTGGTCTCGATGGAACTCGTCGAATGATACAGTAATTAATCATGACCGTCCAAAATTACCAATGAATTGCATTATACAATTTACACATTATTGTATGTACAATTTATTGCATACTCGTAAATCTCAAGTGAAAAATCTATATAAAATCAGTTTAAAAAAAAAAATTCGAATAACCAAATATTATAAATACCTATTAATATAGTTACTTTTCAAACTATAAAATACATATATTTACAATTATTTTACTATTTTATATTTACAATTGATAGTTGGTAATCTATTAGAGCTAATAAATGATTAATTCGATTTTGCTTTTGAGTTGTTTTATATATTATTTTTATGTTATATTAGTAGGTATACGTATACGAGTATATTAGATAAAAAATTTTATATAACATTTTAAATTTTGTAATAGTCATATACCTATGTATATGTATTTAACTGAAGTAAGACAGTTATCATTTTTATTTTCGGAATGTTTCATAGGGGCTTTATTTAAATTCCAGAGGCTTTAGAAATGTGGTGTTGGCGAAAGATACAAATAAGAAGTTGGACTGAAAGAAGAACAAATGAGGACATCTTAAAGGCAATAAAAGAAAAAAACGAACATTGATAGATCCTCTAAAGAAAAAAAGATAGCAGATGTTAGGGCACACGTTGAGACATGTTGATAAATTACACAATTTAATAACTGGAATTTAACTTTAATATAAGGAATGCTAGAAGGAACACGATCAAGAGGAAGATCCAGAACGAAATACATCAGCCAAATAATGAAGGACGCGGGAGGTACTTCCTACAGGGAGTTTAAAGACATGGCGAATGACAGAGAAACATAGAGAGGGCATTTGTTGTAAATACATTTGTTATAAACCAATATCTGGATTGGAAAAAAAAAAATTAAAATATAATACTATGATAATTTCATTAAATTTTTAAAATACTAATCGAACAGAGTTAACATCCATATTATAAATGATGATTGTATATAGAATTAAAGATATAGATAGGTACTAACTCAGTTTTATATACATGTTAGTTAATAATATTGTATTATATAGTATCTATATTATATATATATATATATAATATATTTCAGTTAATATATGTATACAATTTTGCAAAAGTTTGATTGAACTAAATTCAGTACCTATTTAAATTTTTTTGAAAATATTTCTGAAAAGTATTTAGATTTCAGAATACCTTTAAAATATTTGTAAATGTATTTAGAATACCATTAAAACACGTATAAGCAATTTAAATAGCAATAACTAGTTTTTAAAAGTTAAATGTAAGTACTTACCCCTTTAAATTTGAATACTTTACAAAATTAGGGTTGAGTCGCATTACGATAACACTGTGAAATTAAAACAAAATTAATAATTTTTTTAAATCCTTAAAATTGTACATATAGACCATAAATGGTAAAAATATATTCTAATAAATTATATATGACATTGAAATTTATAATTAGTAAACATTTTATGTTTTGGTGAGGTTATAGATGATCAAAATGGCTACATACAACTTTTGGATCGTTAAATCATACCTATAAAACTTCAAAGTGATCACGTCGTAATGTCGTATATACAAACTGTTGTAATATCAAACCCAGAAAATGTTGGTTTTCACAACCATAAATTAATATTATACTTTTTCTATAAATTATAATGTTGTGTCTTTCTGAGTTCTGACGATATACTTATACATATTATAGTACCTATACTACTTATCAATAAAGTAATATATACTAATATTAATTGTAAATGAAATATCAGCTCATAGGAATTGAAAATACTTATATCAGCTGTCTCTTCAGTCTTCAGTATACGGACGATTTTGGAACTTTATAGCTCTAAACATATTTTGACCAGAAAACATTTTTCTACTGAATATTGAGAAATAATATTATAAGCCGATTTGTATAAAATTCGTAATATATATTATATGTATAATATGTTTAATATGTAAAATATGTTTTGTTGACACTTTCATATGGTATGTGTCTGAATGAAATATAGATACAAATCTGCTTGTCGCAATGTTATAAAAATACTTGTATTGAAATTAATATGTACCTAATCATTGTTTGTATATACCGGGAAACGCTACGTGTTCCTTCACCTTGTATGGTTGGATAAATCCGTCCTTCACTGGTATCTATAGTCGTGTTTTATGCAATTATTGATAATTAATTTTATCTGTACATTCTCACCTTATCATATATATTTATACAGATTTTTACTTTTTAGATAATGCTTTTTTAAACAATGTTTGAAAAATTTGCAGAAATATACGTATGGTTAGAGAAAAAAAAAACCGGCAAGTAGATATAGGGGGTGCATAGACTGTAAAAGCATTTCGCTCGTCAGATAGGATACGGGTGATGGATAATTACATTTTAAAGTAGTGATAAATCATTGCATTCTATAAAACGATTTAGACATACATTTATTTATATAACTTTAATTCAATAACTGTTAAAAAAAAACCTGCGCGTGTATCGTGTTCACACGGATTAATACTACACCAAATTAGTAGGTACAACCGAACTGGCAGATGTGAGAACTGGTGAAAATATTATTTTAAATCATTGCAAAATTATGTTAATAATTAATAATAATAGTTATAATGACCAAACTAATAAGTACCTACGATACAAAATTTTTTCTATATTGTCAAGTTTTCTCTCGAATAGAGCATCAATGGTTATACCACCTTTACTCATAGAATCATTTTATCTCTATATGTATGTATGAAATACATCGTTAACTGTAGTATCTTGACTCAAACAAGAAAATTTAAAATAGTACCTATATTAAGATTTTCAGAAAAAATGCCATTATATAATTAGTACAGTTTAACAGTTATAGTCTCCGATGTGTATTTCAAATACCATTAATTCACTCTGGAGAAGCTAAACATATATATATAGCTTAGAAAAATAAATACATTTTTGCGAAGGTTGGGTAAATTAAAATAATTTGTACATGTATGTATGTAGTATTGTTACTTATTGTAAATTTATATACGGTGTGCGAGTGTGTGACCTTGTGGTTTTAAAATAACATACAATATGCAAATATAATAACTACTACCATAACCTATCATGCCACCTATAGTCCTATATATACATATAATTATAAGTAATAATAATAATAATAAATATTAAGTACAGATTTCATTAATATGATTGATTATTAAATTTTCATCTACATTTTGATTGAAAATATGTTTGATAATAGATAAAGAATTTACAAAAATGTCCACTCCCAATATTTTTTTAACTTAATTGAATAATTATAAAAAATTAACTGTAAAAGGTTTTTAATATAATAAAAATATAAATCATTATTAATTATAATTACTATAGTCAAATTAAAAAGTGAAAAAAATTGAACTTTAAATATAGTTATTATATTATAGTTATTCATCAAATTTTAATCTATATGTAACATATAGTGACATTTTTAGGATTGTGTTGCCCTAGGTATACATTATACATAAATATTTGCTGCCCCCCATTGTAAACCACAAGGTAATTATTCAAATTATGTTGACAAAAAAAAGTTAATTCCCTTAAATTTACTCCCAGAAATCGAAAAATTGCTTTGCAAAACAGTAAATAAGCAAAAAAATAAAAGGTATCTCATTTTAAAATTTGCTCTCTATGAAAACATGGGTAATTGTCTCCCAGTTCCCCTAAATACGCCACTGTAGGTAATATACTTATACTCCAAAAATCGAAATGTTGAGAAAATTAATTTTTGGTTTTTTTATTTCTCACCTTTAAATTATTGTATTTATTACTTTTTTTGCAATTATTATTAGGAATAGGCATCCAAAGTTTTTTCGTATAATTTTTTTCATACTTACTTAATTAACTTTTTTTTTATAATTTTATAGCCTTATAGGAGATACTGTATTTTTCTTTAGTGTGCTCATATTAAATTTCATAATAGTATCTCCATTATAGGATGATAATTATGATTGTATGATAATAAAACTATGATAAAATGATATAATGATACTATGATAAAATATTATGATAGAAATACGTGTTTATGTATTATCAAAGGCATTAGAATATTATCACAGCCAGTGTCGTAATCAGGAATTTCGTATAGAGGAACTAAGATCACATAATATTACCTAAATGTAGATAATGAAAAATTTACTTAAAAGTATTAAAAAGTATATTGATTTAATATTATATATTAAACAACACAAAATATAATAATAATTAGGAATAAATTTAAAAAAAAAAATATATATATATAATATACGAGTTTACTATATAGTATATATAATATTATAAAAATAACAATATTTTATATATTATATAATACAAAATTAATACATATTATAAAAAATATATAAAAAGAAAATATGCCTAGAATATTTGTAAAATGCTTATAAAGGTAATAACTAGTTTCGACTATAAGTTATCATCAGGTTAAAACCTGATACTATTAAGAGGACCCACCACACATGCATTATTTTAACGTAAAAAATTGTTCTTGGGCTGTAGTTGTAATTAAAACTAAATTTTGACATAGTATTGTTGATATTGTTGAGTGGTACTAATACAAATTTATTCTTAAATTACTTTTAAAATGTACTTAAATATTTTTTAATTATAAATTCTTCTTAAAATTTCATAAAAATTGCCTATACAGAACCCCTTAAAAATTATGATGACTTATAGATGAAACTATTTTTTACTTTTAT
The DNA here is from genome assembly GCA_025469235.1 of Pemphigus obesinymphae. NCBI lineage: Eukaryota > Metazoa > Arthropoda > Insecta > Hemiptera > Aphididae > Pemphigus > Pemphigus obesinymphae. The sequence goes on from JAIPRL010001905.1 coordinate 57,358, forward strand.
AAACATTTTGTGAATATTCTAGGTATATTTTCTTTTTACATATTTTTTATAATATATATTAATTTTGTATTATATAATGTAAAATATTATTTTTATAATATATTTTATTTGAACAACGTCGTCTTCTTAGAATTTTTCTTTTTATTACATTACAATGATCGTGTTCATAAATTTATTCTTTTATCATCCATTTTATAATAATTGTTATTAACAAAATTACAACCACAGAACATAACAAAACTACAACTATCGCTGAATAACAAAAAAACAATTTAGCATAAATAGCAAAAAAAAATACGACCAATGGGGGGGGGGGCTATATCCCCTTTAGCCCTTCCCTTGGCTACGTCCTTGATCACAAAAAATTTTATATAATATTAAACAATTAATATATCAAAGTGATATCCATATAATTTTTGGATTATATTATTTATATGGACATTCTATTAACTGAAAAGTCGTTTTAACTACCTATGACTACTAGATAGGCATGAATTAGGAAATAAGTGTACATTTTTTTTTATTTATACACTTTTAAGGACATTTCTAGTAGTTTTTACGGATTTTTGCCTTAGTTAAAAGAAAGCGGAATTAGCCATATAATAGGAATATCAAATAATTTTATTTTTAAAAAATTGGTCTTTACTTTGCCTTAGGATGGCAGTATATATATATAGTATATATACAAATAAAAATAAAATACGACTATATTGTATGTGCAATGTGCGTATATACATATATATTATTGCATAATTGGTAGTTAAGTATTCAAATTAAATAAATTGTGTCATCAAATACAAAAAAAATGTAGTTTGGACTATCGATTAGCTACAGCCACATAAGTCTTTTAACTTATGCTTTTAAATTACATCGTTTAGACTGGAGCGACAATTATTGTGAGATATATATGTTATATATATGTTTGTCATTTATTACAAATCAGGGTTTGGTTAGCCGGATATTTAAATTAAATCAAAATTTGAAATGGATTTTTACGTAGATTTCAAATTTAAATATAGGTTAAATTTAAATGATAATTATTATTGTTGTATTTAGATGGTCGCATCCTAGACCTGGTTAGGTTAATACACGTTAATATATGACGGTTGCGGACATAATATTCCGGAGAAAAAATTCTACAACATAATATCTCGCGTAAATTTAATTTAAAACTTTAACCTAAACTATCAACATTTTGATTAAAGTTACTCCGTTTCAAATTTAATGTGCTATACAGTGTATATTGATATCATATTAATACTTCATAATTTATTAGTGTTAAAAGTTTTAAACAATATATTAATAAGTTTCGGTATTAATATTAGTATATATTAGAACTAATTTCAGCTTTAAGCCAAAAAGACTAAAAAATAATATATTTTTATCCAATCTCACTGTTGATTTATAATACTTGAATTATAATAGTTATTGGTGAATATACAAACTCGTGAATATACAATAATTTTGAATAATTAAATTTTTTGTTATATGAAAATTTAGTAGCGTAGTCAGGAATTGTAAAAGAGGGGGAGTTATTAGGGACTCCTATTTGGCGAGCAACAAAAAAAGTTTAATCCATCCCCAAATTATTTTCTGCAATTTACTATTGACTACTGTGTAATTGTATTTAAGTAATAATATAAAAATTAGTCCATCGTCCTATCGGTCTTTAATATTATTATTGTCTATTATTTTAGATTAAGTAAAGATAAAACATTGTATTCAAAAGGCAATTCTGAGTGAAGTTCGGTATAATACAATTGTCTACTTTATAACAATATCTATATTATCCATTATTTTTTGTGGTATTTTTTTATGCTTAATAAAACTACTAAGGAAATCAATAAATTACGTCTATAAAGTAGGTACCAACTATAATAAATTTCCTATAAAAAAGCTATCTGTAGGTATCCATAAATTCCTACTCGAATTCTACCAGAAATTATATTTTCTTATGTACATAAAACAATGAAATGTAACTTAAAAATTATTTTATACATTTCTGTAGTCAAAAAGTTCACGTTTAAATTGCAAAATAATTAATATTTAGTGTTAATTTCAAGTCTCTGGCTTTAATATCTTACGACTTTTAATATTTTTTGGTAATTTTCGGCAGTTTTCCTTTAAACTTATGAAAACTGACCGTAAACCGACGAAAAATGATCTTTTTAAAGTACCAAATATAGAACAAATTATCTATCAAAAATTTTATAGCAGATATGTTACTTATAATATTTTTGAATTCAATGTACTTTTTGAACTTAGAAAATTAGTCAGACTTACAGCGAATCGTCTATTGTAGTTTAAGAACATCTATAGATAGGAAAATCAATATATGGTGTCATCAATAAGAGATAAAAAAATATATATTTTTTTTTTTTCACTTTTTTAATATCAATATATAGAATATATTTGATGCGGTTTTACAATAGGTTCTTCTATAAGTCCTATAGAACAAACATGTTGAGGGGTAGCATAGATCTTTCAATTCATTACCAGAAGCTAATTATATAACTGTATGGAAGTTCGTTAATATGTTTAAGCGCGAACAAGGTCTACAGGAACCCAAATTAGAATAGTTTTGATGTTTAGAACAGTATTTGACTGGATTAACCCAGCAAAGTAAAATAAAATATAAAGATTTCGATTGAATGAAATGTTTAGGTATAAATTACAATAAAACAATTATTATTAATTGCATATATGAATATTTTTATTGCTTATAATATTTTTGAAAGTCTAATTTTTAAATTGTATTTTTATTTTTGAATCATTTATGTTATTTTACATAATATATAAATATTATTTGTATATAGATACTTATATACGTCATATAATATGAACGGGATATTATGTCGATTTTAATAAGTAATATTATTATTATTTTTTTTATTGTAATATTGTAATAATAATATTGCCTATTAATATCTTAGACCTTTACATTATAATAAAATGGGACATTTTGTCGTGAAATCGCTGAAAATATACATTCTGTACCATATTGGGGTTTACAAAACAAATTAGGTATCTATGATAGAATTCAATTTCATTTCTTATTACGATGATGTAGATATTATATTAGGTATATTATAGTGAATATGTCGAAAATGCGTATATCGTATATTATTATGTTTAATTGTTTTAAGGTTAGGTCATAATACACTCAAGGTGACCTCTGCGCAGTCGTCGTCGATGACATAACACAATATAGTTCATTTTCATTTAAGCTAATCGAAACGGTCTCGTCCCGGTCGTTTATTACAACGTGTCCTTCGCGACAGTCGCGCCCGTTGTAACACGTACCTATACGTATAATAATAATAATATAATAATCGTATCGTCGTCATCCGTCGTTGCTTGTATAAAATATTATAATACACGCGTTTGACAAACAAAAATACTATATAAAAAAAAAAAAAAAAAACCAATGGAAACGCGCACAATGCCCACTTGAATCTCATAAGAAAAAACCCGTCGAAATTATAACTCTTTTTGCCCTCTTCCCCGCCATACATTGTCACCCCCGTTACGTATATCGTGAGGACACAAGGCGAATTCGACGATGATGACATAATAATATTAATAATAACAAATACTATAGATGACAAATACGGGAAACTCAATGTTAAAGTGTTGTAGACAGAATTTCCTCCAAAATCAGTGTGATCAGATATAAAAATCATATTATATCCTATATGCGGAGCAATACTGTACATAATATAATTTTCTGATAATCACGGCTTTCAATGCTAGTAGGTAAGGGTACTTGTAATATTTTTACATTATTATTAGCGTGATATTATGCGCCGAATACTGAATAACGTCTAATATTTCAGCATTTAAAATTTAGTGCGGCTATACCTATTTACTATTTATATGCGGTAGGTATTAATACAATTATTTAGACATTTAGCACTGATGTAGGTAAGCATTATAAATTAGATACGAGACTATGAAATACGCGTCATTTAACCGATTATTTGTCGTAATATTCATAGTTATAATAGTTGCAAAATGTATAGGTAAAATTTTGTGTTCAATTCTAGCAGCACTGATTTCGGAGACTTTCCGGCATTGTCATCTATAGTAGTTGATAATAATAATAATAATAATAATAATAATAATAATAATAATAATAATGCATTGTCTACGACCGCATTGTTGCATGCATTGTTATTCTTGGCGGCACATGGCGTGACCCCGTCCGGGGCCGACTACGACCGGCGATAGACGCGTTGAAAATAATATAACCTCCTCGCCGCAACGGCGTAATGCACTAATAATACACAACGCACGTACGTCGTCGTCGAGGGTCCCGGCCGTCGGACGTATTCGAGCTGCCTGTCTCCTTACATTGGCCCCAAGTACCCCCACTAACCGGCCACTAATCATCCAATCGCATTTTTACTACCCCGAATGGCAGATGTTTAGTGTCATCGTTACACTGCACACGCACAATATTACAATATAATATTATTATGTATTTATAGCTGTATTATAGTGTGTGTGTGTGTGTGTGTGTGTGTGTGTGTGTGTGTGTGTGTGTGTGTGTGTGTGTGTGTGTGTGTGTGTGTGTGTGTGTGTGTGTGTGTGTGTGTGTGTGCGTGTATAATTACTTCGCACTGGCCTCAGTCGTCCCTTTTTACAATACACAATACAACGTGATCGTAAAAACAAATATATATATATATAATATGGTCTCCGAATGTTATGGATACATAGTATTCAGGTCCACGGCGAAAAAATCCGGGCCCGGGGGCGGACCGTATGATGTATATAGGGCTTCGACATTTGGCGAACATTTACACGAATGACCTTTATTTTATAATTTGCCCATGTGCCAATCTCGATATTATTATTATTGTCATTTTGAAAACCAGCAAATCAAAAAAAAATTTAAGTCAATCGTTTAATTTGGCGTCTAATATGGGTAGTAGACGGTACCCTATTTACGCCCTATTAATAGCACCCCTATTTTGTGTTTACTTCTTATATGACAAGTATTTTCCCAAAAATCGGGCCTCCTCCCCAGAAATCTTCATGCCCCGGGGGAATCACCACCTCTCCATTTCGTTGGGCTGTCGTTAACATTATATTAGAATACCTATAATATAGGGCAGCGCTTCCGAAATTTTTTTAATTTACGCCTCCATAAAAATAGAAAATTTATCCCATGCCTTCCAATTTCCGTTAATAATACAAAATATAAAAGTAAAAGTTATTGGGTACAATCTTCAAATCGAATATTGTGTTATTTAAAGTTCGTTACAAACGGCTTTTCGGAAATTTCTCGTCCAATATAAGGTATATAGAATCTGAATCCGTAGTGGATCTAGGGTCAGGAGAACTGCTGTTCAGCCAAATTCTTGAAGCCACTTTTTAAATAAAACGACCTATTTTTTCTTTGTATGACTTTTTTTTGCTCATCACATCTATGCTTTTTTACATAGGTATCTAAATATTGAAGCCATTAACAGAAGCCAGAGGCTAATGATCTTAAAAAAGAGGAAAATTTAAACAAGTAAATATTAACTGTGGATCAGCTGACCCCCTGAACCCTCCCCCATGAACTGATACTGATCCAGACACTTGAAATTGATATAAAAAATGTATTATGCATTTGTACAAAACATGCATTCTACATAGGTAAACATTATTATACGACGTATAAAAGGTAGTTTTTCTTCAAATTTATAAAGAAACAATTGAAAAAAATCAAAATCAAACAGTGTTTTCTGAAAAGTACCAACTATAACCAATACATACAAACACTATAACTCTTAATCGACTTCTTCTGGTCAAAAAGTTGATCAGAGAAAAATAAATGAACATCGTTGTGAAATCAATAGTATCCTTCTCTACGCTCAGAATCAAAAATGAAAAGAGCATGGTTGATGAAACACTAATTTTATTAATTTTTAAAAATATTTTCTATAGGTATTTAATAATAGGTACATTTGATAAAACGGCTATAAAGATGCATTTTCGAAATTAAATTAATGCTGTAATATAAATAAAGCTTAAAACGAATTAAATGATTTGTTCATTTTTGTTTATTATAATACCTATATATCGATATATGTTACGAGTTACGAGCAATGTGGTCCTGACCGGGAAATGTTAATCGCAAATAAAACAATTTATTTTAACAGTTTATTTATGGGAAATGTGTGAATGTATAATTTTTCATCATGTGTGAATTATTATATTATATTAATTTAAAAGGAAAAAAAATTAAAATTACTAATTATAATTAGGTAAGATTATATGAGTTTTTAAATTTTATTATAATTATAATTAATATATTAGATATTATGATGGTGCTTTGAATTGCACAACCTTCCTGCTTTTTACATTTGCATTTTTTTGTTTGCAAAGCAGCGTACAAGTGCAATGATATAATATCCTCATTACTTGTCCTCCTAAGTTTGAGAATATTCAAGCTACATCTCGCAATGAAATTGAAGTTTCCATTATGTTATTGATCTGCAGAAATTTTTCTGATTTATCCGACATCAAGTACAAGTACCTATATACTTACCACTTGTCTTGTACAGACAAAAATTATGAATCAATCAATCTCAAAATGTGAAGTAAAATAATAATTAATTATTATATTTTTTAGTTTAAATATATATTTATAATAACATACATTTTTTAAAATGCATTAAATTCGTTTTTATATGTAATAACTTATAAGGTATAATAAAGAGGAGAATGAAAACGCGTTACAGTGGAATGTGAAAAATACATAATCGTAAATTAGTTATTTTTATCATACAGCAATGCGAGTTATATAATACTTATATCTACGTATTTCTATAATTGTTAGATTACATATATTATAATTTACTTTAAACGCAATTTAAAAATGTATAGTTGTAAATTGTTGCTGTTTATAGTATTTTTTTTTGTAAGATCACGGGATCAGTATCAATTAATGATTAATTACACTGATATTATAAAAGGAAATGTTGTTCGATATTTTAAACGTTTTTTTTTTTTTTTGATATAGCTACGCATTCAAATATTTTCTATTAATTCATATTATTAACTGATTTCATATAAATATATAAATAGGAACATTACAGTTATAATATATAAATTATATAAATATATAATTATGTATTATATATAGTGTATTATAAGTATATTTTCTAGTTTCAAAATATGTTAAAATTCAAATGTGACAGGCTGACAGCTATATAGGTATATTATAAATTATAATAAATACGGTTTCTATTCATTGTACGAGTATATTATTTAGAATAATCTTTTTAATTATAATTTAAGTAGTTTTGTGCTATTTCTTTTGTAGTTTTAACGAGTTTTCTAATCTCAATGGGTAATAAAATATAATGTTTCCAGATAAAAAAATAAAATAAAATAAAATAATATTCTGCTATAATGACACTAAGTATGCAATAAAATATTTAAAAATAAAAATTTACGATTGTATACTAAAACCAAACAATACAATTTTATCGTTTTTCATAAGAACTGTTATAAAAATAATTATTGTTAAAAATATTTTGTATAATGGAAAACCGTGAGTGACGAAAATTTAAAGAAAAAATGAGAATGTTATAGAATGTAAGTTTAAAAAGGATAAAAGTCCGTCATATTGAAAGCTATTATACTATATCTCTAAATACCTATAACTTCATAGTTCAATGTTCGTATAGAATATTATATTATACAATCAATAAACATACAAACATTTCATTTTTTATGTAAAATAGTGATATATATTTAAAAGTAAAAAAAACACGGCTATTTAATATTGATCGGAATCTGCAGTGTTGGATATTTTCGTCTATATATTGAATTGGATCTAATTCAAATAGTTGTATTATAGAATACAGTCAAATACTATAAAAGTTATAAAGTCAATATAACTATAAAGTAAGTATAAATTAAATTACTTTCAACTTAAAAATGATCCAAGGTTTTTTCTAAATTATTATAGTTATTACTGTTTTTGCCAATTTGTATTATTTGTGTTTTTAATAATAATAATTTGTCCTAAATAAAAATAAAATATTTGCATTTTTGCCAAATATTATTTAGAATAAATATCACGATACTTTTTATGATTACACAAATACCTATTACCTGCATAATTTAATGTTTAATTTAATAACATAAATAGTATATATATAAATATAAGTATAATTTATATATAATTAAAAATGTATCTATATTATACGTAGGTATATTATTTGATTTTCAATATCAAACGAAAACGATAATTTACAATGTAAATACACAATATATGTAAGTATAATATTTAATAGAATGTATAATATTAGTTGTTTGGTGGCTACATTGTGGCCTATTTCAGAACCTAAACTATATAACCTAAATTGTGGTTATATGTTATTGCGATTACTTATATATTGTATATACAGTTTTAATAGTTAATATAACATTGTGTTAGATGTAAATCGTATTTACCTAAGTATAATATAAAAAGTAATTAAATTTCTAATAACAATAAACGACGAAATACAAAGATGACGGACAACAGTGGTCACTTTGCCTAGACCAATGAGTTTCAATAGAAATATAGCCCAAAATTAGAAATTGTGGAACCCGAGTTTAAAAAAAATTTTAAATCCAAAGTAAAAACCACAATGTTGTTAAATTTCATTTTTCAGAAAGGATTGCGTATTTTTAATAAGTTCAAATTTGATACTCCCGAAGAAAGTGAGAAATAAATGTTGTTCAGAAATTTAAAAACTCGAGGGATTCAACTTTTATAAATGTACTCAAAAACTAGAACAATCGTTTGATCAATGTCATACTGAACTCAAAAACCTTGGCTAATTCATATGAATTTACGAACTTGAATAAAATGGTCAGAGTTCATTTCGTAATTGGAATTGCAAGTGGCCCAATGCAAGAAAGGCTATTGGGTGAGAATTATTTAACACTTCAGAAGGCATCAGATCTATGTGCAGAGTAACAGAAACTGTAAAAATGCAGTACCAAGAAATGGAGAGAAAATGTGCTGTACCTACAAGTGTTGAAGAAAAGTCAACAAACAAACAAAAATGGACAAAGCACCATAAGTGATATAATTACGCTAAAACGTCTAATCAAAAATGGAAGAATGGTAGTAATAACTAGAAAAATAAAGGTAATGTCAATAATTTTAACAATTAATTTTATAAACATACAAAGTGAAATATAATAATGAACATGGTCTTAACTGTCCAGAATAAAGTAAAAGTTGTAAATTATGTAGAGAATTAAATCATTTTGCAGTAGGGTATAAAAGTAATATGAGAGTATAACTAATAGGGAATAAATAAGAACAAAATATTAAAGAAGTAAAAAAAAAAAATTAAAAATGGAGTTGTCAACAAATTTAAATCTGTTTTCAAAATCATTTTATGATTTTTCTTTATTAATCACTGATGGACAAAAAATGGGTCTTTTTGTGTGTAAAACTCGCCTACTGAGAGCTTTAATTTTAATTTTGTAACTTTTAACCTTTGGTTTTTTTTATGAACTAAAATTATAATTATCTCCAATGTCAGCTATAACACAAATATATTATTGAGATGACCGAAATAAATAATTTTATTTAAAAATTGTATAAAGCCATTTTTATTCAAAATATATCAGAAAATCCATAAAATTTAGATTTAAATCAACTATAAAAAGGAACGTCGATCTAGTTATAAGGTATGAATGATACTGTCAATCATTCAAAGAATATTGAACCATTTAAGATAGCCATTAAATAAATAATGTACAAGTTATACATTACAATATTATGTACATATTTTAATGAAAGTACGATATTCTATATACTATAAATTATAAGATGATGTTTCTAGTTCTGTTTTGACGCAGCTACAACTGTCAATATATATGGAATAATTGATTACATATTGTACTGTATATACTTATATTTAGTATCTAAACATATTATGTGTTGTATTAATATAATGTAAGTATAATTTTTCATTAAATAATGATTAGTGATGTTACGGTTGCGAACTCAGACTTTTGACATTGAATCGAACTTATTATTTTCTTTTCAAACTGAATCGAGCTATTCAAGCTAAATATCGAACCTGAATAAAAATTCGCAAAACCCATAGCATCATACAAAAATTTCATCTTTTGTCTATTCTTATAAAATTATTGACATAGTTCTGATAGATTAATCTACTAGATGCAAGAATTTTAAATACAATGATGTTATAACGATAAACAATAACGATAAATATGTTGTTAAAAATAAATATCAAATTTAAAATTTTAAAACAAAATGTATTTTATTTATTTGAATATATTTTTATTGTTTTTCGATAAATTCGGTTCAAATTATGTATTTTATAATTAGGTTTGGTTTGGTTTAAAAATTGAATCACTCATAATATCACATGATGTGTTCTTGTTTCCTATATATTATTTTTAGATAGAAAGAGTTGAGGAGGAATTTTGGAGTAAAGCATTTTTAAATAATAGATTAGTAATAGATGGTACTTTTAACTTTAAATAGGTCATTTTTCAATTTTCTCAGTAGCTTTTTTCAGAAACTATATAACAACGAAATATTCGCTCCTGAGTTTTTCTCCGACCGCCTCTGTAATAGTGAACGGTTTTTTACGTTCTTTGTTTCTACTGATTCATAAAAAGTGCGCGTTCAGATCGGTGTCGTTTTCGAGTCGATCTGACTAAAATTTTCCCCGTGAGGACAGTTTTTAGTTACTCCGACTTTACACACGGCCGCAGTAGAAACGTCAAACGTAAGTCTAATCTTTATTTCTATCGGTACGAAGGTCGCAAACTCGTAACACAAAACGAGTTATCTCGGGCCGTCACGCAATTACCTTATCGGAATGATTAGATCCATGTCCCACATGCTCTATACACTGCGTGCACAATAACCACTATACACAGCGCGTCCCAGCGACCGTCTACATTACTCGTTACCGACATTACTCATTCGTAAATTGCCTATCCGAAATTCGGCAGGCGCTTCAAGTTGAAAAAACATCAGGCGTATGACCGTCTTCTTACATTATTCATTCGTAAATTGCCCATCCAAACTTCGGCAGGCACTTCAAGTCGGAAAAATATTTAGAGTAGGACAGAATGGATACCAGTACTGGTACAGCAGAGAGCTCTAAACCAAAAGTCGAATGCCCAGGCTGCGGTAAAAGATTTGTCCCTATAAACGGCCATTTAGCAAGGGCGTCTGGCCCATGTGCGATAATCCGAACACAGAATAATTGATAACACTCCTGGGCCATCCAACCACTCTGCCCAATCCAAAAATAGTGATACTCTTACACACTCACACAATGCAATGAACCCCCCCTCCACAGCTCTACAAATCCCGGAATCCACAACCGTGGAAGATCTAGCTTCTACTTTAGTGAATGAATCAGAACGATTTTTCAGAGAAATTAATAAATACATATTACAACCTCCAACCCAGGACAATTTCGATAGTTTCGATAAAATTCTTAATGAATTCACGGCATTTTTATTCAAATCGAATAGTCAACTTCCGGGCCCGATTCATCCTGCAGTATCTTACCATAGAAGAAGGAAAAATAAAAAGGACATTGTTTGTGATAGGGGGAATAGCCAAACATCTAACCCACAAAGATACTCTAAAAGACGGAAAAAAAAAATTAGCGATCAGTTCAAATATGACCTAATACAGTGGCAATACGCAAACCAACGTCGAAAAGTAGCTCGGACTCTATTAAACTCAAAAAAATCAGCCAAGCTAAAAATGGAAATAACAGTTATCGAACAATACTACCGTTCTCTCTTCGAATCATCTAACAATCAAATACGCGATGCATACGAACCCAGCAAGGACACTGACGAGGCATTTTTATTAACAAAAGACGATATTGAGCTTTCAATCAAAAAAATTTCGATTGACACATCCCCAGGTTCTGATGGAATTGTTCTTCGCACAATACGGAACGTTAAATGTACTAACGCTATATGGGCAATCGGGAAAGTGATGTTAGAATGGAATTACGTTCCATTAGCTTTCCGAACTGGACGTACCATTCTTATATACAAGGAAAAGGGGGATGTGCAAAACCCACATAATTGGAGGCCAATAACAATCTTTAGTGTTATACGAAGAATCATTGAGAGAAGTCTTGACCAGGCTTTGAGAGCACGTGTTAAATGCAGTCAAGTACAGCGAGGATTTATTAATGGAATGCCCGGAGCGCACATAAATACATCACTCATTGACGGTTGCTTAAAAAAGGCGAAAGAAAAAGCCGACAATTGTTGCATAGTAATGCTTGACTTAGCTAAAGCCTTCGATATGGTAGGACATGACCACATACGTCACACATTACAGTCTCTATCATTACCGAAGAATTTACAAAACCTCGTAATATCCCTAGCAACTTCAAACTCGACTAAAATCGAGGTAAACAAGCAAACAACTGATTACATTACACTACGTCGCGGTGTAGCACAAGGATCCACCTTTCTCCGACAATATTTAACCTATGCCAGGACTTTGCGCTGAAGCTAATTTCCGACATAGATATAACTAAGGTTCATGGATACGAGATCTTACCAACATTAGACAGATTATCCGCTTTGGCATTTGCCGACGATACGGTTATTATAGCGCGTAACGAAGAAAGTGCAATAATACTAGTCGAAACTTTGCAATTAGCGTTCAACCAAGTAGGAATGGCGATCAATCCCGAAAAATCACTCATCATAAACATCCAAGAGGGGCAGCTCTCTCCTAATAACCTCGTATTATCAGACAAATCCATCATACGAGCAATTACACTAAATGAACAGATAAAATACCTTGGAGTCAACTACACAGACAACATTGTCTTTGATAGGAAAAAATTCATTAGTGATCTAGAAAAAGACTTTAGAATGCTTATCACATCTCCACTATTGCGTGGCGACCAAAAATTAAACATACTAGAACAATATGTATTTCCAAAATTAATCTATCCCATGCAGACCACTCCAGTGGACCTCTTAGAACGTCCATTCTTAGAATCAATTGACT
>JAIPRL010001906.1:0-70386 GCA_025469235.1 Pemphigus obesinymphae
ATATAAATGTTACTGCAGATACCGAAATGCAAATTGCGTACATTAACAAACATGAATATCCTACAAATGTTGTTTTATCAAACTCAAAAAAAATATACATCCCAGATGAATCAGGTAAACTACTCAGGACAGAACTATCTCTGTTGAAATATGCATATAAATTAAGTTTATATCTAAACGTTAATCATACTAACCATCAAAAAGCATTAGATATATAGGAAAAAAATGAATGATTTGCAAATTAATTTCTTAATGGTGGTCAAACACAAAGAAATAGTTGATACAATTCATAAAGTGACAAATTATGTTGGTAAACTAGGTAATTGGAATCTAGGTAAACAGGAAATTAACGAACAAATTGAAACGTGTAAACTAATTTGAAGTAAGGCTCAAATCATTTTCAATAAATTTAAATTATTATTCACTATATCTGATGGGGAAACATTTAAAGTTGCATATAACAAAGAAGTTGAAGTCTTCTTTACAAAATATAGAAACACAACTTCCAAAAAGTTTTATAGCATAACTTTAGAAGAATATGATAAATAAATTGTATTTTTAAGAATAAAACGGATTTTAGTTTTCTATATATTGAAACAAATTTCCATTTTATGAAGTACCTATTGGTCTATTCCAAAAGTTATTTGACAAAATTAATATCATGCTTTTTATGACAAATATGATAATAAATATTATGTTTAGTAATAATATTACTGAATACTTATTTTAACAGTTTATAATTCATGATTAAACAACTACACAATTCATAGAAAACTATAAAATTTTATATACCTATATATATTTATTATATATAGTATATATTATTATATTTTATGTCTATTTATATTTATTTTTTATTTCATCATCTTTTTTCACTTCAATCTATTTGCGTCAGCTCTTTACGGCTAGTTTATATGAAATATCTTATTTTATCTGAAATATTCACTCAGGTTTTCCACTATACAGGTAACAGGCTATTGAGTATTTTCATTTTTTTTTTTTTTAATTCAATAGCTGATTACCACAACTATACAATTTAAAGAACACTATATAATTTTATGTACCTATATATATATTTATTTTCTATTTCATCTTTTTTTTTTGTCACAATGTCACATAAATATAGAAATGATCAGATATTTTAGTTTTTAAAGATATATTTAAAAATAGATTTCCAAAGTCAATAATTAATTCTTAAAGAATTGTAAAGGATTTTGGAAGTTTATCGATGAGAGATATTTGTGGAAATCTTGAATATTGAGATATTTTCAAGAACAAAACCTATATATGCTTTGTGAAAATTGAGAATCATTAGAAAAAAATTTTAATTTTAATATTACATTTAATTGTAGATCCAATACATTTGTATTGTAGATAGGTAGATAAAATACCTACTATATTTTACTAAAATTATAAGGAATTTTGATACTAATTACTAAATTTATATTAAAAAAATTCATAAATGAACTGTGATATAAAAACCTAATAACTTTTAGAGGATAAATCAAAGATACTTTACTTCTATATATTATATTGATCGGTATATATTAAATATTATTGAAATATAATATATAGGTACTTAAATAAAAAACATCTAATTATAAATACTCTTTATGATAAGTATTACATACATATATTATACTAAATTTTAACGAACATTTTTCAATATTACCTATTTTACATGTATTATACATATAACATTTTTCATTTTTCATTATTATTTTATTAATTACAACCAACCAGAAAAATGTCTAAAATTAAATTTAGTCTTGATAATACGTATATATATATATATATAATATAATAATATACAAGTATATATAACAAGTATATATAATATGTGTATACATTTACATTTCTGAAATTCGGAATCCCAAAAATCAATTAATGCTGGTAATACATTTAGGTATAAATTTAAATATTTCCATGTTCAATTATACTTATATTAATTATTATTTAATAACATGAATGCAGTAAATACCGTTAACTTATTCAGTATTGTTTCGCAGTCCACAATCCGCATGCTTGGCGGGCGATTATTTGTATGACTTCGGCGATTGCATTATTGCCGGATTGTTCCTCTTGTTTTTGTGTTTTGATCTTATAGCTATGATGGGCGATTGTCAACGTCGCCCCAGCGCTGAGCGCTGTTTGATGCTCGATAACCGTGAAGATGAATAATAGGTACCTATTTTAACCATGCTATTACCGACAAATAATATTTTTAAATTCCGATGACCTCATAATGTTTTTATAACAAATAAAAACAAATTTTACTTTCAATAACAATATTTTGAAAATATATTACAACATAAATACAAATAATTGTTAATATATAAATCTATAAATCAATATCTAATATGTTAATAAGTAATAAGTAATTTTTTACAATTTTAGAGAGGGGGCGATTGCCTCGTCACCCCTACACATGAGGCACTACTGTCTAGTATAATATTTGTAACAAGATAATAGAATAGAATATAGTGTTATTGTTTAAGTAGGATAATATTTACAAAACAATCGAACATACATTATTATTCTGTAGGTCTTTTCCAATAAGATATTGTTTCTTTATGAACGATTTTCCATGGGGATTGTTTTTCAATATCAAAATCTGGTATTAGGGCTATAATAAACACAAGAGAAAGATGAAAGAAATATAGAAATAAGTATGTAAATAACTTTCTAAAACGAATATTTTTTATACCTACCTTTTAAGAAATAGCCTGAATCATAGTAAAAAAAAAATCAGTGTCTATATAAAAAAACATAATTTTTAACCAATGCATTTCTTCCCTTTACTTAAGTAAAAGAAGAATAAAAGATTTAAAATGTTCATGATTATAGTATCATTTACCAGGTAAATATTATCATTAAATATATTTTTTCGAAATTAATCTTAAAGACTTCTAGTTCCAAGTTATTAAAATATAATGCAATCTTTTTTATTAGATAATTTTGAAATAAAATTTGAGTTTAAATTGGAAATTATTAGTTAAGTTGTGTAGTAGACCTACTACACAGTACCTAAAACTTATATAATATCGCACGACTCATGTGTTAGGTATCTACTATAATTTTAACAATAACAATATTTTATACAATATATACTAGGTACCTATCAATAATGATTAATTTTTTAAAATTAGATAAAATTCATATTATGATTACGTATTGGAGATTGAATTGTTTTACAAATCTGAATACATAATAAAATTTTTAACTTTTGCTTAAATATGGATTACAGCTTTAGTATTATTCATAGTACCTATATTTACATATTCCTAGAAAAGTTCATAATATGTTGCATGTTTTCTGTTATATTGTAAGCTTCGAACATGAAAGGCCCAAAATTGCGTTGTGTTTTTGATGAACCGTCGTTAACACATACAGCTTTGTGGTTCAACTTTAGTTATGTTTATAGTTTTGGAATAAGGATCAGATCATCAACAACGAGTTTCATGAATTCTAAATTTTAAGCTATTTATAAAAATTTTAGATTTTGTGATTTATAAGTCTTTTAAGAAGTAATTTTGGTTTTTTTAAAAACCTAATTTTTTAAAATTGTATACAATTTATATTACGATTAGATATTGAATATTGGATTCTTTTGCAAATCCAAATTCATAATAAAATTTTTTAATTTTGCCTAATTATGGTGTACAGCAAATATTTCATAGAAAAAAATTTTTAATTTTAATTTAAGGAGAGACTAGATAATAAGTGAGAAAACTATCAAAGATCTAATATAACCTAATAAAAAAATTAAAAATCACACCTACTTTCTTTTCTAAATTTTGAGGGGATTTAACCCTACTTTTAGAGGTTCTTTTTTCTAAAATATCAATAAATGTAATACTTCTGACATAAAAATTGTTCATCATTAATTATTTATAAATTTTTTTATTATATATTATTGTCTAGATCAATGGTTCCCAACTTATGGGGCAAAATTGGGTATTAGTCCGTGGATGTTGCTCGAGTTTCTAAGTCAGGGTTTTACAACTAGTGTCTGTTTGGGATATGCATCAATATCGAGATTTTTTTATTATATATAAACATTTATGTTTCTGATTAAAATAAGGTAATATTTAATCACAAAATTAAACCGATATATTTGATGGGCTTTTCAATCATCATGTAAATGAGACTTTTCATAGGTATTTACTTTTTTTGAAAAAAAAAAAAAAAAAAAATTCAGGAATAAATTAAATGTTCAGAGTTATTTGAGGCTAAAACTATCTAGTTTTAATTCAGATACTGACTGTCTTGTGGGGGTTAAACAATTTAAAATATCCCATTGAGTTATTTTAAACTTTTTACTTTTTAGTTTTCTTACGTTGCACGTTTTAACAGCTAAGGGAATACAATAAAGTTATTTTCTTAAAAAAAATATATTATTTTTTAATTTTTTCTTGTACAGTATGTTTTCTTATTATAGACATAATATGTGCATAATATTTATATATATATATATATATATTATACATATTTATATATACAGTAGCGTGGTAAAGAGGTTGTTGAGATTACATGGATATTTTGGTGTTATGCATCTATACATCATGAAAAATAAAACAACGGAATGTAAAATCACAGATAGCAATATAGCGAACTGTAATATCCAGTAATGTAAAATCCCGTACCGTAAAATAATGGAACGTAAAATATCCGAAACCAATGGTTCTCAACAGTCATATGATCTATTCCATTAAAAATTCCTTCCAAGGGTTTTTTCTGAAAATTCCGTCCTACCAATTTGAATAAGTTAATACTCGGTGGACATCTTTGGATGGATATATAAAAAATAAATGTCTACCTATTCTAAAGATTTTTAACACTATAAAGAAGCCGAAAGGCGATTAATTTTTCCAATTTTCATAACGCATTTAATTTTAGTAGAACATTCTAGACACCACTTATTTGTAGAGGATAAATCAATGTGTAACATACTAAAACTCATTTTTTTGGTATTGCTATAAATCTGGCGCTATTGGAGATAAAAAGACTATTCCTTCAGAATAAGTTTTGGTTAAAAGTCCTTTAAGAAGTGCACCCAGCAAGTTATACCAGTATTCCATTTACGTCTATCCGATTGGATCCAAACTGGATAAGCTTTCTTATGCGGTCATAAGGAGTGAGCTAATTGATTTTTAAAATATTAAAAGAGCCAGAAAAGGATTTACAAGTCCTATCTTTTGTGTTCCAACACGCCTAAAATTGTACTTTTTTTTCTGTGAACCTAGACCTGGTAATTTCTACTTTTTCATCACTGAGTAAAACTTTGCATTATTATGACCATTATATGTATACCATGTAGAATTTAAATTTGGGTGTTTCGAAAAATGAAAATTCATTTTTATTTAATATATCTTTTATTATTACATTATTTTATATTAAAATGTTACAAATTGTGTACCTACGAGAAAGTAAATATCGAAGTAGGTAATATCAGTTTACGTAAACATACAAAATGTATTAAAAAATTTAAAAAAACTAAATATTGTTCTACATCTACAGTTCTTTAATTCCTTTAAAAAGGGCGTTTAATGGTTTTGAAAGAGGAACACTTAAATAAAATTGTGCTTCCTCTAAGAAATGTTTTTGTTAACTAATATATAATAATAATATTAAACAATATGTGTTCGAGGGCGTATATCGATTCCGCAGATTTAGTATCGACTCCGTCAACTAAATATTTTATAGTCAACCAATGGAAAATTTAGCACTTACGTAAATAGCAGGAATTTGTTTGATGGTTTCCGAAATTTTTACGTCATTATTTACTTTGCAAATTAAATTAATCTTTATTTATTTATACATACTGTAAAAATATTTTATAGTTAATTATAGATTATTAATAGATAGGTACGTTAGTACAGATATATACATTATATTTAGATACCTATCTAAAAGGCTGTATCTAAGAGGGGGGCGCATGTAAGCTGGACCCCTTCTATAATTTCTTCAAAATATGATGCACTTTATATGTAAATTAGTGGTTTTTACCACTAATTGTAAAGTTTTTACACTTTTAAAAAAATATAGGTACGTAAGTAAGTAAGTAAGTAAGTAAGTACCTACGTAGATTGTAATTTAAATGCAATAGGTAGTAAGACTTTTCAAAACAATCATATAGTTAGATATGCACATAAAATACTATGGTATGCGGAAAAACATTGATATAGCTATAAAAACATTGTCAATAATAATACAGTGAAATTATTTTTAACTAACTTTGAACTTGTTAAAAATAAGTAATCATAATTTTATTTAAAAATAGCATATATACCTAACTATAGTTAAATTTAACTTTTAAGGTGGTTTTTGTAACGAGTTTTATACAGATAAAAAAAGCTAGTTTTGTCCTTCGTTGATTAAGTTGTCCGTAAATATTTTGAATACTGCAGCTTAAAACCTCCCTATTTTTGATTGACTTTTTACTTTTTTAATATTTATTCCTATAAAATTATATAGTTAATATAGTTTTATTAAATTAAAAATTTTAAATAATAGATATAAAAATTTTAAAAATTCGATTAGGTAGGTATAGGTATTTAAGTTAATTTGTTTATAAATTCAAATCTGTGGAAAAAATCCATAAATCCGATAAATTGCTATATGATAGATAAAACAAATTCTACTAAAATTATAAAATACATTTGGACCCCCTCCGAAAATAAAATCTAAATACGGTCTTACCTACATGTAATATAGTACCTATATGAAACAACTTGTAAAAATCAAAAAAATATTACATTCAAAACTTTAAAATATTAAATAATACTTAAATTATTGTCAAATTATGTTCGGAGACTTTTTTTTTTTTTGCTCATAAACCAATTAAAAATTATATTCATTTTTCAAAATTATATAGATTTATAACGATTGAAAATTTGAAACACTATTTGCTAATCAAATTTTTCCGCAAAATTAAATAATTTGGTTAAAAAATGGTACCAAACATTTTACCCTCCTATATATAATTAATAATAGAAATAACACATTGTTCTTCAATAATTAAATATTTTTCATGATTTGGAATTCTTAAATACTAAATTTTACCAACCGGAACGGATGCAAAGGCTAATGTTACGAACCGGAATGCCATTTCTGAGTGCTTCGGTCCATTTCAAGCATTGAATTTTAAACGAAAATATTGAATATGTAAGTCACAAAAAGTCCGATTTAAAAATAGACGGATAAAAAGTCCGGACACAATTTTGGACTGTACATATTAAAATAAAGTCTAAATTAACACACCAAATTCGTAGTAAAAAATGTAATTTATTTTGTTTTTACCTACACCAGCCTCCGTTTTTAGTTTTTACCATTTTTTTTCGACAAAAAAATTTAAAATTTGGCACATCGTATATTTTTTTATGTTTATATTTCTAAGTATAATTTATTTTATATAATAATAATAACAAATATTCGGACTTTTTGCCCAACTATTTTTAATTCAGACTTTTTGACTGATTACCAAGATACTTTCTTTAATTAAAATGTATACAAAATTACTTAAACTATATGTTAATGATTATTACATTAAAACATTTTTGTATTTAAATTGTGTTTAAAGTTATTAATATAAATATTATTATACTATATAGTAATGCTTGTAAATACTAAACATAATGGTTTAGGTAATACGAAGAATCTAACCAATAGTAGTAAAAGCAAATTTATATAGTAGGTAGGTACCTATACCTTAACTTTATAAAGTAAAAAAAACTTTCTTCCAATTACTATGGCAAACACTTATATTATGATATATGATATTCAGGGTATTTAGTATCCGATAATCTCTCAAGGAAGCAGAATCGCTATAACTTTCTGTGTAAGTACGCAAGTTTTTAACTAATTGGATAAGAATTTTTGACGCCGTTTTCACTGCAGCCACTGAGATAAATAATAAATACTGAAGGACTAAGTTCAATTAGAACAAATATCTATTTATTTTTATCTATAGATCTTATATTATAAGATTAGATTAGAAAAAACGTTACCCTCACCATCGGGAGGCTACTTTATGACGCACCCATTACTTTATATTACATTTTCGTAAACGTTAACTTAATGTGTCACAGAAACAAATGATAGTTACTCGTCGAGTTTGGAATAAATTGGAATTCTAATTCCAACAGTCCGGCACGATACGTACTCCGATAACAATTTTGAAAATTTATATAAATTAGTCATTATATTTCCGAGGGAAAAAACATTTTTATTTTTATATTTTACACTATAATAAAAACCATTAAAATTTTTCAAAACTTTCAAAACATTGAACATAAATATCTAAATTAAATAAAACCACTTTTTTAAAATGTTCTTCGGTTATTCTCTCATAAATGTTATGGGAAATTCTAATATTTTTTCAGAATTAAAATTAATACATTCATTCTGATGAAATTAGAATCGTCTATTTGATTGAAAAATATCCATTTTTTTTTTGTGATTTTAAAATAGATAGCTGACATGTGTTCGTGAGTGCGTATAATGGCCTACCGTATAGGTACTTTTGATACGGGTTACTAACACTAATGATTACGTACATCTCATACAAGCACAAAATCGTAGTATGATAAAGTATAATAAATTGCCTAAATAATATTTCATAGAGTCGTATGATGTGGAGGCATTTTAAGGAAAATATCTAGCTATTCATTATTAATTATTATATATAACATTGTACTCGTATATATACACGTATTATAATATTGTTATACCTAGACCCTAACGATTTCATATTATCAAATAAGACGCGTAAAATTGATTTAAACTTGGAATGCTTACGCACCAATAAGATGCAATAACTTTTTGCTACCTAGTATAGGCATCTATATTATATGAGGGGTAAAATAATTACTATCATATGGACCTGAGTTAATGTAAAAATTGTATACCTTGATCATGCTCGAGCACACAAAAATATATTAGGTATACTTGATATTTTTGAAAATACATAATCAATAAACAATATTTACTGCACTAATAATACAGATTTGAAAATCAAAAAGACATTTTTAGACTGAGAAACCTCCAGAGGGATAGGGACAGGGACATGGATAGGGATATGGATAGGGACAGGGTCAAATGGTTATTTGTATACAAAACAGGCTCTGACCACCAAAAAATTAGGCGACCTTGATACGGTGTAGTGGGTGGAAGACACTCGATATAATTCACAAATCACAACACCGTGTTTTTAAGTTATATTAAAATAATTTATTTTAAAGTAAATAAACTATAATTTATAATAATAATAAATTATTACAATATATTATATTATAAAAGCCCAATAGCATATATAGGCATACGGGTATGATATAGTATATGAAGGATGATGGTGATATGGATAATGTGATGACGGATATAATATTACGTAGGTACACTGTATGGTTTGAAACAAAATTGAGGAGTAGATACGTAAAAACGGGTACGATGGCTACAAACGGACTAACTTCAGATTATATCGTATTCGATACAATTGGGTCGTCTTTTGACGGTTTATATTTATATATATATATATATTGTTTATATTTATATGGATGCATAAGTAATCACGGGCGATTGTCTTCGTAAAGACCTAATTATGCAATCATAATCATATACCATATAAATATAAATTGTACCGTCTGTTATCAGTGGACACCCGTGGTAACCTTCAATCGTACACGTAAAAATATTCATGGCGGAAAAGTTTTGGTGTTTTCGTCAACGCTGGTCGCGAGACGGGGTGGACGGTTGATTGAATCATTCATCAATGATTGGCCGTATTTATATATATCTATATATACGTTCATTTAACGTATAAGTAATCACGAACCATATCAACCCTCCCCTACCAAACTGTCCAACCGGGATGTGACTATTTGAATGGAGTACGATAAAGGATAGGTTCTTTTCCGGTTCGAAACTTGATGTTTAACCCAGAGGATTATACCAATTAGGTTTCGGTGAAAAGTTTCACCCTAAAGAGAGGACTAAGGTACTGATTTCTGACCTTGGTCCAGGAAGTCGGAAATCTCCTTTTTCAAGGTGTCTTCCTCATTCTCCTGTTCTGAGATGGCTGGGAGTCTGGTCCTTGATACAGGAACTGGACGATGCACAGGACTATAGGAATTTTCTAAGGGAGCTGGTATAGAGTCCAAACTCCAGGGTTTTTCCAAACGAAGGCGACAGCGCATCTTCTGGCGATGTTCTACCAGACGAACCATCGACTTCCTTTTCGCCGTGGTTGTGGTTTGACGCAAAGCTTTCTCGTCCGACGCAGTGGAAGCTGGTTGGCCTACTGATGACTTCGGCGTCTGGATCACCGAAGGTGTTGGCGCCCTAGGTCCCAAACGAGGTGCTGGCGTGTTGGGTTGTCGCCATGGTGGCCGTTGTTGTCCAGCAGGCCTGGTGGATCGTGGGGTCGACCAAACATTTTTTGGTTGTTCAGCTGACCGGATGGGTCGTGATGTCAGTGTTGTGGAACAAACGAGGTGCAGGTGGCGTAGGCGTCGATGTAATATAAGCTTGCCATCCCTGAATGTATGCCTCCCCAGCGATGGGTGCCGTTGGAGGTCATTGACGGACGCTTTTCGGACCTGAACCGGTGTCAGTGAGGTACCTGACTATCGACCTCCCAGATTTCGCAGAATGCGCTGGCCCTCCTGCTGGTTCTCGACCAATGCCTAGAAGCGCTCCCGGTTGTTGGTGTTGTTGGAACCGGATCTGGTGGAGGCTGAATTTTAGACGGAGCGGCTGTGTTCCTGGTTCGATGTTGTTGTTGGCTGGGCCATACTATTTAGAGAGGAAACAAAACATGAAATAATCTTAAATATTTATGAATCTCACTGAGATATAATGGTAACCTCAATGCTACTTTCGGTGTTCCAAGACGGTTTAAAACACGATACATGAAGCTTTCAGGGTGGACGTTGGCTCGTCGGATGAACTCCTGGACTCAATCGTTCCACCAATTGAACAAGTCCCACCCATTTCGGAGAGAAATCCGCATAAAGCTCTTTGTCTGCATTTTATAGATGATGTGCTTTATAATAAATCTAGTCTCCAATAATTTTGATTCATTCGGGGAACCTGGTTTACTTTTTTATAAAGGGATTCAAAAGTTTCTGTTTCATTATTTTGTGTATTATTATTATGTCGGTTAATGTCTTAATGAAAAATAATGGATGGAAAAGACAGGGCCCAATCGCCAGGTCGTTTGGCTTCTCTGCCGAGTACCAATACTGACGGGCGAAAGCCTGTTGCCATATTTAATGTATTTCGAATTGCGAAAATATTGACGACAGTTTGGTGTTCCAAGAGCGATGACTTTCACCCATGAGATGGGTACGAAGTCCTTTATTTAGCTCTTGGTTGCGACGTTCGATGGAGTTGCATTAGGATTGTACAGTGGAGTAATCCAGCCCTCCACCTCCATCGGTCGAGTGCTCTAAGCATTTCCTGAGAAGTGACTGAGTTCCATTATCGCTTAAACATAAACGAGGATAACTGAACCGAGAGAAGAATTCACGTTCGAGTATTTGTGTTATCACTTTAGTAATTGCTGTACATAAAGAATATGCTTCTACCCATCTACTAGTGCAATTTGTAGCCACTAGTATACATGTTTTACCTCTGCCTGTTCTTGGGTAGGGCCCATCATATCAATACTAATGACTTCCCATGGTTGTCGCGGTTTTCTAGAGCTCAAGGAGTATTGTAATTTTGAATTTAAGAGCTTAGTACAAGCGCATATGTGGCATGCACCTACATATTTTCTCACCTCGTCTTTTAGCCTTTTTCAATAAAACCTTTGTTGAATAGTCCTGAATTTTTCTTTCCAACCGAGATGACTAACCAGAGCGTGATCGTGGTACCACCAAAGAATTTGAAGTGACTTATCGAGAAGTACCACGATTGGAAGAGATGAACTGTTATCGAATTTATCAACAGTTTCCCTGAAAAGCTATGGTGTATGTTCCGCTCAACATTTGATCTTCCGGTGTTGTTGGCTGGACAGTCAGTGGTTATGTTATTTCTTACAGAGTTCACATACTGATCATTTAACTGCCAACTTTTAAACACCTCTTCAAAAAAAGTGTGTCGATGGTTTCCTCCCTGTGACCTTTCAAAGAAAATAATCTATCAGAAGTTCTATGAGTTTTATAATATGATGATATGGGCACTCCTAAAAGGTTTTTTTCAAGTTGGTCATCATTAAGTTGGCCATCAGTTTGGTTACGTAATAACATGTCTGTGGCCTGATTCAGTGGTCCTAACACGTGTGTAATCTTAAAATCTAAGTTACTGGTTGATATAGATTTTTGGTCTTTGGTCATATGCAACCAATTAAATAATGAGTTATAGCTCAAGGTAAGGCCGAAATTTGTCAACAGCAATTATCTGTCTTTCCTCAGGTCTATTATCCCTTTGGAAGAGTACAGCGCCAACTCCTATTTCACTAGCATCAGTTTGAAGGAAAAAAAAATTTGTTATAGTATATATAAGGTGAGCTTAGATAGGGGACTCGTACAGGGCTTTCTTAATTGTCTCAAAAGCATTCGGTTAGGTTTGTCCCCATCGCCATTTGGTTCCTTGTTTGACTGGTTTAAGGTGTTATGGTGTCGGTGTACTTATCTACAAACTGACTATACCAGTTACAAACTCCTAAAAACTTACGAAGCTCCTTAACCCTATGTGGTATTGAAAATTTCCTGATTACGTTAAGCTTTTCTGATTGTTTTTTAATTCCCTCCGAATCCACTAAATGTTCGAGAAATGAGATTTCGGTAGTTCCTAATTAAAATTTTGTTTGAATGACATTTGAGGCCATGCCTACTAAATAACACCTTAGAACCTCATTCATGAGTCTAACGAAAGTCATGGGTGAGATTTTGAGACAAAACGGGAGAACTCTAAACTGTTAGAAACCTCGACGTGTACGGAAAGCTGAACACCTTCTAGAATCGGGGTTTAAAGATACTTACCAGTATCCAGATATTAAATATTCCTTATTATGTCATTTAAATTTGGCATGGATAAGCATCAAATTCCATAACTTTATTTACTCGCCTATAATCAATGCATAGACGGAACGAATCGTCTTTCTTCTTTGCTAAGACTACAGGTGTGACCTAGGGTGAGGTACTTGGTTCTACTAAACCTTGCTCTCCCATATCCCTTATCATATCGTTCATGATATTTTGCTTTTCCGCTGGATAAGGATATGAATTTAGAGCAATAGGAGTAGTCGTTTTTAACCGAATTTCGTGATAAATTAATTTCGTGCGGCCTATTTTACCACTAAAAACTTCGGAATATTTTAGAAGTATATCTTTCAGTTTATTGTGGGTAATCGGATCGCTCAAATTTTGGATCTCTAAGAAACCGAAATCGCCTAACCCTTTTGGCGGTTTGTTTCCCGTTCAGCAAACGGAAATTCACTTGGAGGTTCCTATGTAAATGGTACATGCTAAGTAATCCCGAGATACTTTGTTTACTAGAAAATCGTGACCTAAGAGAATATCACAGTACAAATTGTCTAAAATCGCAGCTTTAAACGGGATGGAAAAATCTGCGAATTGTGCTATGAAAGTCTCATGGCCACTTATGTTTTGAGTGTGGCCATCTGCCACTCTAATTGCTGAAATTGGTCCATTAACAACTTTTCTGAATTTTAATGAAATCTCTGGTCTGACACATGACCTTTGTGCCTGTGAATCAAGGAAAACAGTTACGAAACCTGTTTCAAATTCCAACTCATTAGATGGAGTTGGTATCTTTGTCTGGTATTTCACTTACAGATAGCACAGACGCAATTTCTGATCGATCGTAATAGTAAATTTTAGTTCGTCTGTGACTTTAAATTTAAACTGATGGTCTCTATGATTCATAAGAGTCTGGTCGTTTAAATGATGTATGTCGGGGCTAGTATGATTCTGCTCGAGTCCTAATAATATTTCTGTCAAAACTATATTCGTTGGTTCTGAGAAACTAGTTGAACTTTGATCAAAATTACCAAAGCTAGTGTCAATTTGTCCTTAAATACAATACTAGAATCGCATATTCAGAATTAACTAGATTCTCGAGACAGAAATTAGTAAAAGAATCGTCAACAGTATGTTTTAGGTCAGTATTTTGTATTGTCTTTTCCTGAACAACGATGGGATAGGTTGAGCGACTAGATATTCCATGGTCAAGAATATCAGAGCTAACAATATAATAATGATGATTGTTCAGGTAAAGAATAATGAAACTGGGTCCAATATAATGTATTTAACGAATTTTTTAATGATGATTTTTGGCCATGAAATTTTTTAAATTTTCGATTCCTAGTACCTGTTTGGTCTCCTTTACAGCTACGTTAGTTGATTCAGGAACTGAAATATCAGAGCTAAGGGCTAGTAAATGGGAAACCGGTAAGGAATCGTCAAAAAATTGTTTATCATCCGTGAAGTGGACTAAGCCCTATCGGGTTTTGATCCGTTTTCCGCCGGAATTTTGGGGCATTCATTGTTTCAATGGGACCCATTGCAATACCGACAAGGATGGGGTAGCTTACGAAGTAAATTAAGTGCAGTATTAGATTTTTCTACTGGTGCTCAAGAAGTTTTCTCTGGATCGCTATATTTTACTTTAGCGGGCTTCTGAGATGTATAATGTATCTTCGGTTTAAAAGATGAGGAAACTTCTAAAACTACAACTAATCGCCTAAATCTATGAAAATCGTTCAGTGTTATAAACTCACATGAGGATGGTACTTTTCCCGCATAAGTCCTACAATAGTATTAACTACTTGCAATTCTGAAATCTCTGTTTGTACGACCCTCAATTACCGATGCGATAATAATCCATTGCGTAAAAATATTATTAATATACACTATATACACACTGTCACTGTGTGTCTGTGTAACAGCTATATTTGTACCAATAATATTATTGGTTGACGATGGTGGTTGGTATAATGACCACAGTGCACTGTAATTGACTATATTTTTTGTTTCTATAGCGCGTGACCACGTTTATATGTACATATAAAAATATTCTTAATTTAATTTATACACATGTAGGGATTACAATCCAGGCCCTATTTTACGATAGCGGGATTTCGGGATATTTAGCTATTCCCGGGATCCCGGGATTATCCCGAAATTTAATAAGAAAATATTTAAAAGAATTATGCAAAAATTTGTTTTATTTAATTCTTTATATGATTATAGTAAAAATCTTATTATAAATTACAATTAAATGTTCTACTTATTTTGAAAATATGAATATGTAGAGCGTCTAATGTTCCATCTCTCAGTCGGCTTCTTATTTCTTTTTTAATAACTTTAGTCAAATCAGTTTATTTTTGTGTTGATCCTACAATGATTTATTACAAACGTTCTAACATATCAAGAAGACTATTCCATCTCGTTTTACAATCCATAACAATATTATTTATCAAAAAATTTCCTCGGAGAAGTAAAATTTAAGTGTTCCTCTTTCAAAACAATTAACACACTTTTTTAATGGAATTATGGAAACAGCTTTAGATGTAGAACAAACTTCAGTTTTTATATTTTTTTAAAATACATTTTGTACGTTCATTGTCATTACTTAAGTATTTTGTCTTAAGTATCTGCTCGTACACAATTTCATGTACGATAATTGCATGATAAAAATTTATCATATTGTAGAAAATAGAATTAATGGTTCATTTTTTGAAATACCCAAATTTAAATTTTATGTGTTACGTATATAATGGTCATAATAATACCAAGTGGTTTTCTTAAGATAACAATTACCGGTTCTAGGTTCACAGAAAAAATGTGATGTTCCAATCGAAGTACAGGAAATGTTGTACCAGGATAACTTGCCGGGCGTACCTTTCAAAGGACGATATAGAGTTGTATAATATATAGAGTTCTAGCAAAACCAAAAAGATTAAGTGGGGGGGAGGGATTTTTTAAATATATTATACACAGATGCACCGTCTGCCTACCATCCAGAATGTTTTACGACTAAAATTAAATGATAATTCCAAAAATTGACCATGCCTTCCAGCTCCTTTATAATGTTAAGTATGTTTAGAATAGGTAGAGATTAATTTTTTAAATAACCGTTCGAGGATATCCATAGAATATTAAACTATTCGAATAGGTGGAATGGAGTTTTCAGAAAAATCCTTTAAAAGGGACTTTTGATGGGAATTGACAGACATACCTTTAAAGTGTTTTGACCCGATTTTTTTAAACTAAAATTAAAACAGAAAGTGATTTTTATGCCTAATTGTATCTATAATTCCATTGTATTAATTTCCAAGATACTTTATTTATCAAAATTATTCGGTGTACAGAAATAAGCCAAAAATTACAAAAGTTTAAAAAAAAGAGTAATTTTCTTAGTTATTAACAGAATTACTACCAAAACAATTTGCAAGATTTATTTTAAGCAGATAGTATATTGTGTTCATATAAGCCAAAAAGTTTAAAATTTCAAAAAAAAAGCTTATAGCGTTTTCAAAGTTCTAATAACAGATTTATATTAATTTTGTTTAAATAAAAGTGTGATGAGACATTTCATATAAAGTATAAACCAAATGTAAAGACCCGTCGCTTAATATACATTTTAATACATTTTAGTATAAATAACAGTGTGGCCAAAAATATTAAAAATAATGGGAATTTTCTGCTGGTGATTGCCTGCTGTTTTTTTTAATGCCGGCCATATTTTGACTGTTAGGTCCAATCGGCATAAAGATTTCATTTTGTATATTATTCCATGACATCATGATCATTTCAGTAATTTTATTATTAAATTCATTAATATTTAATAAATGATTAAACACTACATTTCACCGAGTTTTACCGAAAAGAAGGTATTATAAGTACTTGTTTTAAATTACGTGGATACTAAGACTGGAGAATAAACTGCAAAAAGAAAAACAGCTATGGATACTGATGGTAATTTTACTCGTGTATACTCATTTTATAATAATTGCTAAGTAAATCTTTATATTATATAATTTGTTATAAAAACAAAATCTTGTTTAATATACATGGCTAAGTAATGTTGTAATAATACTATTAATAGTTGCGTTTTGTACCTACATTATACACACTGAAGCCCGATTTAATGGAGAATTTACTGAATTATTCGGTTTTA
Source organism: Pemphigus obesinymphae (assembly GCA_025469235.1). Classification (NCBI taxonomy): domain Eukaryota; kingdom Metazoa; phylum Arthropoda; class Insecta; order Hemiptera; family Aphididae; genus Pemphigus; species Pemphigus obesinymphae. The sequence goes on from JAIPRL010001906.1 coordinate 17,146, forward strand.
TCTACATGTTATGTATTACCTTGAACAAATGTCACTCTGTTTACATGTTTTGCTAGTTGGTCATAAAAAGATATGTTCAAATTAGGAAATAAATTATGTTTTGTACAAAAGCATTATTTTCGTTATAATTGTGCTCTTTGTTGATCACGAATTAAATTGCGTTTTATTTTATTCTAATCTGTCATTGGTAATTCGTATAGTATAAACAACAAACATCGAAAATCTTATTTTTTGAATATGTGTTCTTTCTTTGTCATTATATTTTTAATATTTTTTTTTTTTTTTGATTCATTTAATTTTATTCGATATACTTTGTTATTCACAAGTTATAGATTATAATTTCATCTATAAATTTGATTATAGCTTAATTTCCTCTAATATTAAAAATGACAAAGCTATTATACGAATATTGAACATAAATTTCATATATTATCGGTTGGTTAGATGGAAACGTATAAACCGCTTACTCATATTGTAAGGTATATCTCAATTAACATAATAATAATATTATACTGTAATTTAAATAATTTTATACATTTTTTGATAGTAGTACATCATTAATGACTACTAAATACAATATGGATTTTACACATAACGATATATGTCATGTCCATAATATCCATAACTTGAGGCAGCATAATATACATAAAATACAAAAAGATCCATTTAATAATTATCCTGATCATAAATTTAAGAATAAATATAGTTTCCTAAAAGAGGAATTTCTTTTTATTTTAAATAGAATAAGTGGTAATTGTAATAACCCAGTAAATAATTGAAGTCTATTACTCCATGATTTCGACATCTTATAGCTCTTCAATCACTTGCATGCGGCTAGATAATTATATTCATAAAACAAATATGTACAAAACCTATGTAACTGGGAATCCTTAGAAAAGTAATTATTTTTGAGTTAACCCCTCAGTTTTTTCCTATGTCTATTATATTATCTATTAAAGTTTTGTATATAATGTATTCTAAATTTGTCTGTAACAAAGATAAACATAAATATTTACAACTAATTACCTATATATATTATGCACCCATATGTTACCTATATCATCCTGAGGGGTGGATAGAGCTACTGGTTATACAGTGATATTTAATTCATACTATTTTAGTTTTGGTAGATATAAAGACTTGAACAGGGTTTTGTATTAAATGCAATGAAAATTATAACAGATCCTATAGTATGTATCTACATACCTAGCATGCAGCCTACTTTCTATTCACAATATCCCATATATATAGAAATTATCAGATATTTTAGTTTTTAAGGATAAATTTAAAAATAAATCTCCAAAGTCAATAATTAATTTTTAAAGGATTGTAAAGGATACTGGAAAGTTCTCCGTGAGAGATATTTGAGGAAATATTGAATATTGTGTTTTTTCGATAACATAACATATGAAATTTCTCATAACAAATCTAAAATTAATTAAATTATTTATTTCCTTATTAAGAACATTAATTTCATTAAATACAATCCCTATAAACAAACCAAGAATATGATTAGTATAAAAAAACACAATATACAGTACCCTCGAACAATTCAATCAGTACATGTGTAAATAATAAAACATGATTTAAAACATATAAAACATGCCACGTGACTTTGATAAGGTTTTTTTCTACATCTTGATCATAATTCAATTTAATATCTTAATTTACTTTTTATATAAATAAATAATTGTAGTATTAGCATAATCAAAGTAAGGGGGGCTAACCAAAATCTATATAAAATTAATCATAGCACCCTTTACCATCAAATGGTTTTGTATTTAATATAATTTATACAGCATAGCCTTATACGTAGAGCAATAGCAAGGGTAGCAATGTAATTATTTCCTCACTAAAATCTTAGTCTCCATAACCTGCGTAATTTATTTTATTATAATATATAAATTTTTATATTTATTCTTGCATGTTTTTATTACAATAAAATTATTAATATAAAATTTATGTTTTCAGAAAATGGTACAGCTTCAGAACAAAACACTCATGCAGCATCACCGGATCATATAAATGTTACTGCAGATACCGAAATGCAAATTGCGTACATTAACAAACATGAATATCCTACAAATGTTGTTTTATCAAACTCAAAAAAAATATACATCCCAGATGAATCGGGTAAACTACTCAGGACAGAACTATCTCTGTTGAAATATGCATATAAATTAAGTTTATATCTAGACGTTAATCATACTAACCATCATAAAGCATTAGATATATAGGAAAAAAATGAATGATTTGCAAATTAATTTCTTAATGCTGGTCAAACACAAAGAAATAGTTGATACAATTCATAAAGTGACAAATTATGATGGTAAACTAGGTAATTGGGATCTAGATAAACAGGAAATTAACGAACATATTGAAACGTGTAAACTAATTTGAAGGAAAGGTCAAACCATTTTCAATAAATTTGAATTATTATTCACCATATCTGATGGGGAAACATTAAATGATACATATAACAAAGAAGTTAAAATCTTCTTTACAAAATATAGAAACGCAACTTCCAAAATTGTTTATAGCATAACTTTAGAAGAATATGTTAAATAAATTGTATTTTTAACAATAAAACGGATTTTAGTTTTTTATTTATAGAAACAAATTTTCCTTTTAAGGAGTACCTATTGGTCTATTCCTAAAGTTATTTGACAAAATTAATATCATGCTTTTTATGGCAAATATGATAATAAATATTATGTTTACTAATAATATTACTGAATACTTATTTTAACAGTTTATAATTCATGATTAATGTGTAAATATTAAAACATGTTATTGACACGTAACTTTGATGAGGTTCTTTTCTACATCTAGTTCATAATTAATTTTAATATCTTAATTTACCTTTGATATAAATAAATAATTGTAGTATTACCATAATCACAGTAAGGGGGGCTAACCTAAGCCTATATAAAATTAATCATAGCACCCTTTCCCATCAAATGGTTTTGTATTTAATATAGTTTATACTGCATAGCCCTATATGCAGAGCAGTAGTAAGAGTAGTAATGTAATTATTTTCTCACTAAAATCTTAGTCTCCATATCCTGCGTAATTAATTTTATTATAATATATAAACTTTTATATTTTTTCATGCATATTTTTATTACGATAAAATTATTAATATAAAATTTATGATTTCAGACAATAGTACAGATTCAGAACAATACACTCATGCAGCATCACCGGATCATATAAATGTTACTGAAGATACAGAAATGCAAATTGCATACATTGACAAACATGTATATCCTACAAATGTTGTTTCATCAAACTCAAAAAAAATATACATCCCAGATGATTCAGTTCAACTACTTAAGATAGAATTAGCTCTGTTGAAGTATATATGGAAATTACGTTTATCTCTGGTAGTTAATAATGCTAACCATCAAAAAGCATTAGATATATTGGAAAATATGAATGATTTGGATATTAATTTCTTAATGCTGGTAAAACACAAAGAAATAGTTGATACAATTCAAAAAGTGACAAAATATGTTGGTAAACTAGATAATTGTAATCTAGGTAAACATGAAACTAACAAACATATTGAAACTTGTAAACTAATTCGAAGTAAGGCTAAAATCATTTTCAATAAATTTAAAGTATTATTTATCATATCTGATGGGGAAACATTCAAAGATGCATATAACAAAGAAGTTGAAGTCTTCTTTACAAAATATAAAAATGCAACTTTCAAAAAGATTTATAGCAAAACTTTAGTAGATTATTATAGATAAGTTGTATTTTTAACAATAAAGCAGACTTTTATTTTTTACTTACAAACAAATTTTCATTTTAAAAAGTACCTATTGGTCTATTCCAAATGATATTAGACCAAATTAATAATAAGCTTTTTGTGACAAAATAGTTTAATAAACATTTTGTTTATTAATAATGTTAATGAATACAGTTTATAATTCATGATTAATTATTTATAAGAGTTTGTACTAGAAATTCTCACATTGAAATTGTTTACTGATGATTGTTCGATTATGTTATTTGTATACATTATGTTTCCTTTTAATGTTGATTGTTTATGTATTATATTTTTCATACTCGTATCAATATTTTTTTTTATTTCATCCAAAATTATGTTTCCTACTACCCTGATATTATTTAAAAATTTACTTAGGTTTTCCATTGTACAGGTAACAAGCAATAGAGTATATTCATTTTTTACTTTTATGTTGGATTGTAGATTACCACAACTACGCAATTTAAAGATTAAACTGATTTAATTTTATATACATATATATATTTATTATTATATATTATACATATATATATTTATTATTATATATTATACATATATATATATATATATAAAATTTATTAAAATTTTTTTTTCCCTTCAATCTATCAGCGACGGCTCTTTACAGCTAGTTTATATGAAATGTCTTATTATAACGGTATACATATAATTATCATAATTATATACTTTTGTTTTAAGTATCATTAATATAAATCGGTTTGTTAGAACTCTGTAAAATGAATTTTTATTTTTACTTATTAACTGTTTGACCTTTCATATACAGAATACTTGTGTTTAAAATAAATCATGCAAATGGTTTTTTTAGTAAATGCTCTAGTAAACTCTGGATATAATTAAACATAAAAATCACTTTATGCTCTAATTATATTTAAAAAAACTTGAGTTTTCCCAAATGGTCAAATACTTACATTATACTGCACTTAAATTTATACGTGTGTACGTATGTATACGTATACAATGCTTTGTTAAATTTAAGAATCATTAGTCAAAAATTTTCATCTGACCATTACATTTAATTGTAGATCCAATACGTTTATGTTGTAGGTAGGTAGGTAATATACTTACTATATTTTACTAAAATTATAAGGATTTTTGATACTAATTACTAAATTTATATTAAAAGTCATAAATTAACTATGATATATGAAATTAATGACTTTTAGAGGAGAAATTAAAGTTACTATGCTTAATATGTCTTTTTAGCTACATCAAGTGTAAATGTTATTGACGGAAGAGGTGTAAGTCGTAAGTGTAAAGCCGTTTTAGATAGTGAATCAATGATAAATTTTATTTCAAAAAGTCTTCAAAATACATTACAACTATCAGAAAAAAATGTATTATTACTGGTCACTAGAATTAGAAAGAAGGTCAAGGCTACTTCTCAAATAACAATTCAAGTACGTTCTCGGTTATCTCAGTTCAAAGTTAATCTCGCTCTCGCATGTTATGTTTTATCGTCAATAATTAGTGATTTACCATCATGAGCTATATCAACTGCAGGATGGAAAATAGCAGAAGATACCACTACTTGCTGACCTCTTAATTGTCAAGCTGGAAAAGTGAACATTCTAATTGGAGGAGTTTTTTTTGAGCTACTGGAGATTGGAAGAATCCCATTAGGTGTCGGTAATACTTATTTTCAAGAAAGTAAACTGGAGTGGGTTGTCACTGAGGAGATGGGTGACTAATATTTAATAAGCTTAGGAGAATCACTAGAAGAGGACTGAAGGAATGGTCAGCATAATGAAGAAGACGACTATGGTAAATTTTCAAAGGCCTACCAGAAATGTCTTGAAGAAAAGAAAGCATTAAAGCATTTTCGATACACTGTAAGACAAGACGAAACTAGACTCTTCGTTTTACAATTACCTTTTAAACCAGAAATAGATCAAATTGGAAAAACTTTAGCAATGGCTACCTCACAGTTTTTGAGTGTTGAGCGGTGACTACAATATGATGAAGCATTAAAAATTAGTTACGTCAACTTCATAGACGAATATCTTTAAATGGGTCATATAGAAGAAGTCATCAATCATCAAGAATCAACCCAAAGAAAGTTCTCTCTATCGAATCATCCTGTGCTAAAGGCATCGAGTCTTACAACTAAACTGCGAGTTGTATATGACGCTTCTGCGAAAAGTACCTCTGGTCTGTCTTTAAATGATGTTCTTATGTATGGTCTTACTGTCCAAGAGGAATATTTTGGTTCAATTTCGTAAAAACCATTTCGTATTTATGGCTGACATGGAGAAGATGTTTAGGTAAGTTATCATACGGAAATAAGATCGTGTTATGCAGTTAATAGTTTGATGTTCTAAACCAAATGAGCCACTGCGTACTTAGAGATTGTCAAAAGCTTCGTTCACGACTACGAATTGTTTAATGACTCTTGCCAAAGAATTCAAAAATCAATATCCCTTGGTTTCAGAAGTTGTGCGGCGTGATTTCTACATGCATAACCTTATGACCGGTTCAAACACCAATGAAGATGCTGTCAACTACAAAAAAAAATCTACGGAAATGGTAAAAACTCACAGACAATTTTGGTAAATATTGGAACAGTTCACCATGGCCTACTTTTCACGTTAGTGATTGGTGTAGAAGACATCTTATGATGTAAATAGATGACAGATATCTACTGTGCATAACCTCATAAAATTTAAACTTTAACTTGTTGAGAGAAAGCATAGTAAATGTACAAGATAGTATATACATAAAATAATAATCGTAAGTGGTCACTGAGAGACGTGTCACAATATAATATTCGTTATGACATGTTTTTGATGTATATTCGTTAGCGTGTAAGCATACGAAATATAATGACACGAGTGCTTTGATTTCAACGCGTTATAAAAAAAATAGTAGGTATAGTTATTTAATTAATATAAAACTAAAATCTTGCATTAACATAATAATTATACATATACATACGTTGTTCACTACAAATATATTTATTACACATTTTTACTGAACATACCGATAAAACTAATAACTTAATCGATTTAATTAATTTATTTATAATAAATAATATGGTTCACGAACAATTTAATCTTAACACCGCGATTAAACTCGTGTCATCGTTTAATGGGTGGGCACGGAGACTCACCTTTCCGCGTTTGTATTATCCAATGTTTCGATTTAAATAAAGTAATAATATTATAGATAATATTCTCTCAATTATGTGGTAAAGTTAAAAAAATAGTATAATTATTCAATTAATATAAAACATAAATTTCTTGCATTAACATAATTATACATAATACATAGTATAGTAAACTACCTATATTTTTTTTACTAAAAATGTGTTTAGTACATATTTTTAAATTAATTCCAAATATACTTCCCTACGTATACTGATTATCAGTCCTATAATTTGTCTACATACTATCATCGATCACGCCATGTTCCAGATCTATTATAAATAAGGTAAAGCTCTAGTAGTTCTTCAGATCTAATTTAACTTTAGACTCCTGAGTTTAATTTAATTCTTTCCCAGTCAGCAGCTATTTCTTTAAACGTGTTTTTTTCTAACTTAATATAATATAATATTTTATATTTTTGTCTTGGTTGAATAAAATTATTTAGTTATTTAATTTTTTGAGCTTAAATTATTCTTATTAAAATATCAATCCTGTGTTACAACATTACGTTAGAAGAAACTAAGAACTACCAACGGACAAAGTAGTGCTACGTCATTAAATAATACGAAAGTATTTAGAATATGTCTTTATCTTAGATGAATAGGTCTGACAACGAATCCGATGCAAGTACAAAATAATATAATAATAATCAATTTCCTAATCATATATATTAAAAAATACTAACTTTTTTCACCCGTTTTATCCATGAGAAAAACCTCTTTTAGAAATTTAATTCCGCGGCCCGTTTTCACCGCTGCTCGACGCGTGTTCCTGTACTGTTACCGTTTTCAAACTCTATTTCGGTCGTTTTGAAATTTTGACGCCTTTCGTTCCTCTGCGTTTTTGCCTTTTCTCCGAGCTTTCGATGACGGGAAGAAAAAATGCGATTCCCAACTCGCCGATTTCCGTAATCACCCGACGTTCTCCCGCATCTTCGTATTATTACCCCCCAACTTCCAAAATCGGCTTTAGTGACCTGTGTAGGCCTTTTTCGACTCCGCGGACTTCGGATTCCCATTTCCCTGACGTTCTAACGCCCGACTGAACTTTTCATTGCCTACCGTTCGTCCCCGAACGACCGGGACGTTCGTTCCGAATACGCGTATGTATTATTTATGAATATACGTACCTAACAGTGTTGTTCGTTAACTCAATAGTTTGAATACCTACCAGAAATTTCGAACACTTCACCATCGGTTTTGTACCCTAATGGAAATGGCAATGGACTTTCGATACGTGTACGCCGGTTCAAATCCCACTCCGCCTTTCTATTTTTTGCGACTTTTTTTTTTATCAAATATCCAAAATCATAAATTTTTTTATCATTTTTTTTTTTTTAAATAAATATTTTGTTTTAATTAAATTTTATAGGTACCTACCCACATATTTTATTAAATTAAATTATACATTATATAATATCCTGTGAAGAGTCCGTATTAGGTATATTTAAGTTCGTTCCTCTGATTCATAGAATAGGTACCTATATTATAGTTTTTATATTTCATAGTAATGAATTTAAAATCGTAAGACTTCCGTAGTATTTTTCACAATTTGAAATATGAAATTAATTTATATTTATACATTTGGGCAAACTTTTATCATATGATACCTATATGATGTTTAATAGGACTTTCAAACATATCGACCTGACGACAATGGTTGTATAAAAATTTGAAAACGAAAAGTCCGAGTAACTTAATTCTTATATGTGCGAGGTAGGTACCTACTGTATTGTATTATATTCTTTTTTTTATTTTATACCAATATTATATTTAATGGTAAATATTTTCTAAAATCGTCATCAAATTTATATTAAGGTTGAGTAAAATCTGTAACTGGTTTGAGTTCTTATAAAAATCTGAGAATAGTATGTTCGATCAATTTTCGGTTACTTTTTTGTCAACAGTTTACACTTTAGGAGTGAATGACTATTTTCTAGAAAACGAACGCCTGTGTCCGCCTTAGGCGGAATATTTTTAAAATTAATTAATTAACAATATTGTTTCCGATAAAATACATAAATTGAAAAGTAATTCTACTAATGAGATGTTGTACTCAATAAAAGTTAAACTAACAAGGTATCATACTCAATCGGAGTTTCAAATTTAAGGTTCCGCATTCAAAAGTTGTTGAACTTACAAATAGTCTCACATAAAAGGAGTTGCACTTACAAGGAGTTACACCCGGCAGGTGTTGCACGTAAGCTAGTTCTCTATTATATAAAAAGCTAACTTTTCTATGAAAAAGTGACCTTATTTTCTCTTTTAGATGGCCCGAAATATTCCGATTTTATTCCCCGGCCGTTTTTTTCGTCCGTTCGAGTGCGTATTGATATCTGACGCCGTTCATAATACAGAATAAATACTATACAAAAAACAAATTACATAGATACCTACCCAATATGTTGACAATATTTTAATTTTAGGTAAGTTTTACTTTTGTACCTGTTCCAGACTGCTAATTAATTAAATTAAATTAAATTTTAATATGTATTATAGTATCTACCTATTCTATATAATATTGTGCAAATTTTATTTTATTTTTTTTTAACTCATTGGTTGTATCATGTTTCATATTGCATTATTTCAGTTTATTCAATTCTATTGCAATAATACTAAAAATATTTGTACAGTATATTATATAGAGGAGGACAGTATTAACAAATAAAGATACTCTCAGTGTTCTTATATGTTTGATGCATATTAGTGTTTAATACTATATGGGTTTTATAAATGTTTTCAAAACCGATTGAAATTCACTTATAGGTTTATAGGTACCTACATTGTAATATGTAGTACCTACCCATCTAGAATATAATTCAGTAATGTTGTCATAAAATTAATTATTTTTTTTTTATATATACAGGTATTTATAATATTTTATTATATTATTATATGATATATTATAGGTATTATTTAACTAAATTAAAATACTGTATGACAGTTCCTCACTGTGTGACTACAAGATTCAATTATGTAATACCTATACATAATATAAATATTGTTTGTTCCATATGACTTTATATAACTAATATACTACGATAATTATTATTACCTATATTATATTATTTATACACACATCACATTTTTTTTTTTAATGTTGCATTTTATTTGTATCACATGAAAGTTAAGTACCCATGTAATATGTGCTGTCTGATTCATTTTCATAACTTTTTATACTACCTTTATATCTATATAAATGTTTTGTGAAACTATAAAAATTTACTTCAAAATGTATAGTAGGTACCTATCTGGAATTCATACCTATACAGAATAAATATTTACATACCTGACACTTAATATTAGTATCAGTATATTTTATTATTTTGAATGATTCATTTGTATACCTTTTAATACTATATTACGTCTATATAAATGTTTTGTGAAACCTTTAAAATTCATTATTATCAAAATGTATAATATACCTACTTATCCATCTAGAATACTATACAAAAAACCAAATTAGATACACAATATATTGAGGATATTTTTATCATTATGGTATGCTATACGAGTAGTTCAAATAGGTAACGGTTCAACTTAGGTATAATTTGAAAAGTATTTATCTGAATAGGTACATAAGTACGTTTTCACTTCAAAAATTTTATCTTTTGGCCCAGACTCTGTGGGTAACTATATACCTACACTCATTGGTTGTAATTAATAATATTGACAATAATAAAAAAACTATCATTGTAATTTAGAAATAACATTTTTAAAATAAATGTAATACAATAAATATATAGTACCTATCAAGAATTCAAATTTTACAGATAAAAATGTTTGGAAAATATTCAGTAATGTCTTATTTGTCTTCAAATAAATTGTTTTATGTTTTCTATATATTATATACCTACTCATATATTGAGATTTATAATTCAACTGAATAACAAAATAATTATATTTTGAGCACCAGTATACCTACAAGTTAATATACATAATATTATATTAAATTTAGGTACTAATCAAACGTTTTACAAAAATTGTTCATACATTTTTTATTAACAATCGATGAATTCAGTCAAACTTTTGGTATTAATAAATATATGTTTAATATTGATAACATTTATAAAATACACACAATAGATAGGTACAAAATTATTATTACTTTAAATACTAACCAAATACTATTAGTTATAAATACCAAAGAAAAAATATAATCAAATTAGTGAAATTTCATAAAAAAAAATTATTATAACATATTTAGTATGGTTATTCTTAAAGTTTTTTTTAATACAAATGATAACGAAAAATAGTATGCGACTAAAAATAAAATAACATGTAGTTTTCAAACTCTTGGTATCACAAAATGATAATAAAATAAACATTAGAAATTAAAATAACATATCACCAATGGGCTCTACAATAATTAATATTTAAAAAAAAAAAACATAATTAGTAAAATAAAAACAATATTAATTACATTATTTTTTAATATAGTTAAATTTTACTTAAACGTCTACCATTACAGATGCATATACAATTAGTTATATACGCTCACAAGCAAAATTAATTCCCATAAACAATGGTATTAAAATTTGTTCAATATTCGTTTTCTATACGCTGCACAAAATCTGAAACACAGAATTACATAAATATTATATATTCAGTCTTATAAATTATTGATGGTTAGGTAATTGATGGTTACATCATTCATAACTATCTTTAAATATTATTTTATAACTGATATTTTAGTAGCTCTACAGAAAACTAATATTTTTAGACCGTTAATATTCTATAAGACTTCATGACAAGTTTCAAAACAAAAATATATTTTATGCAATTGGGTTTTTGCGAATTTTGAAACAGCTTTTATGCTGATTTTTAAGAAAAATTCAAATTGAGTAAATATGGATCAATTTAAAGAAGGTTGGGTTTTTGATTTTTATTATGTAAGCTAAAATCTAAATGTTAGATTCCAGTAATGAATGAAACTAAATTGGTTCCCATTTTTAATCCATTATTTAGGTAGTGACTGGCGGACATACATGACAAAATTATCCAGTAAATTTAATTTCTCGAATTTTAATGAAATTTAAGTACTCAAATTTATTTACTGTTGAAGTTTTTCATTTCCCTTCCCATTTGTACATGCTTAATACTATCATTAAACAATAAGCATTGATTATATCATTTATAATCAATGATAATATTAATATTAATGAGTAAAAATGTATCGGATACATTGACTTTTAAATATTATTTTTTACACAATATAAATTTTAGGTGGTTTTTTTAAATAATCAACTAAAATTAGTTAACGCTTACAGTAAATAAGATTTTTGATTCTTAACCCCCATATGGGAATCAAATTAGATCCATTTTCAAACAGGAACTAATTTGGCTAAACCTTCACTAATTATCTAAATCATATCAATTTTAGGTACAATTATAAGAAAAAACTAATATAATAGTTATTTTGTATTATCTTATGGTACCTATATAAGTAGGTATCATAATATATAACTATAGGTACAAAACTGTATATTACATTAAATAATACACACCTATATGTGATGGTGTACGATTCATGCTTACTGTTTAAAAACTGATAATGTAATTACGTACAAACATACATGATTCACATTATTGTACCACTAAAAATTAAAAATAAATTTAATACAGTGTACAGCAAGTAATGGTAACAAAAAAATAAGCAATATAAGTACCTACCTACTATTTTAAATAGTTGTAATAATTTGTATTTTTTATTCAGTTATGAGCAAACAAGATTTGATAATACTTCTTAATACCTATATATAAAAATATGACTGAGAATTTATTCCATAATGATTATCAAATTTGATATATAGCTCCATAGTACATTGTTTCAAGCCAATTATCAGACTATACTAAAATACATTAAAAAGAAAAATATATTAATATATATATATATATATATATATATTAATTATAATCATACATATTTGACTTAATAACACTAAATTATTTGTATTAAATATAAGGACAGAATGATGTAATCTAATATGACAGTTTAATTACCGATGAGGTATATATATTACTGGTAGGTAGTTAAAATATTTTAAGTAGAATTTTAACAACATATTTCTATTTTATTTTTGATATTACTTTAGGTACCTATACTTATTATAGCAAGTTAGACAATAAACAAAATGTTTTAAAAAAAGCCTAACTCTTAAAAAACAAGAAAATCAATGTCTTTAAAAAAATATAAACTTAGTTGACATCTAATAAATACTAATATTATATAGGTTGGTACACTACTAATTAGGCCAACACAATTACTGGTACCTATCTATCTAGGTACCTAGATACAACCAATTATATTTAATACACGGTAGTTTATCACTTTTAAAATACGGCAGGAACTATATATTATTTTGATTAAAATTTTTTATAATATTAATCAGGTAATATATTCAATATTCATAGTAACTTAACAAAATGATAGCATTACTTAACTGTAATGAAAAAAAGCTTAATGTTTTAAGAAAAAAAGAAAATTAGTATCTTTTAAAAATATAAACTTAGTTGACATGTAATACTAATATTATATAGATAGGTACACTAATAATTAGGCCAATGCAATTACAGGTACCTATCTATCTAGGTACCTAGATACAGCCAATTATATTTAATACATGGTAATTTATCACTTTTAAAATACGGTAAGAACTATATATAATTTTGATTAAAATTTTTTATAATATTAATCAGGTAATATATTCATAGTAACTTAACAAAATGATAGCATTACTTAACTGTAATAATAATAACATATTTTTTTATATATTGCTATGTCATAGCAAGAATCCGTTCTTGGCACATAACTACCTTGATAAGAAATATCAATATTGTTGTTCTTTGACGCAATGTACTTGTGGCATAAATGACAGAAGTATATTCACTGTTACTCGCAACTGTATATTTTGTGAACAACAAACTGCAAAAACATTTTTAAATTAACACTAAAATCTAAAAAAATATACTAATATTATTACTATAATATGGTGAACAGACAAAATTTCAGATAAAATATATAACCATTAATTTTTAATACTATGCAACAAGTATTTTATGAAAATACCTACTGGGATTTTAATTTCATACCTGTAATCTTGTATATAATGTGAAAGTATATAAAATAGTGAAGTATGATAAAATTTAATTTGAAGGATTTAGTGTTTTCAAAAATTTGTTAATTGAATACCTAAATAATATTTAATAAAATAAACCAAAAAAAAAAAAAAACTAATCACATATCAGTAGGTATAGTTGACATGTAATACTAATATTATTATACTATAGGCCTATGTAATTACTGGTATCTATCTAGGTACCTAGATATAACCAATTCTATGTTTTAATTTTTGATATTAGGTTGTCACTATATATAATAGGAAGTTGGATGATAAATAAAAATAAAAAAAATTATATATTAATAGTAACTTATCAAAATGAAAGTATTATTTAACTATAATAATAATAAAATAATATTTTATATAATGATTACATTTTGACATGTCAAATAATCATATAAGACCCATACACGTTTAAACAAAATTATATATTATGTATATTAAAATATTAATATCATAAATACATACCTAGTGCTTTCATGCAGTTTCATTATTATCACTAGGTATGCAATGACATTGTATTAATTGCTGCATTCATTATTTCCTTAATACACAAAAAGGCAATTTTAGTTTAAACTGATAATTTACAGAGTTCGTTCTTGGCACATGGTTCACTTATTTTTACTTATTTCATAGAAATGTCAATATTGTTGTTCTTCAACACAATGTACTTATGGCATTCACTGTTACTCGCAGCGATAAATTCTGTGGAGAACAAACAGAAAAACATTTTAAAATTAACACTACAATTATATTTAATATACCAATATTATTACTATAATATTTAAACATACAACATTTCAGGTATAATATATGACCATTCAATTTCAATAAAATACACCAAGTATATTTCAGCTTATGAAAATACCTACTCGTATTTTAATTTCATACCTGTAATCTTACATATAAGTGACAGTATATACCTATAGTGAACTGTGAAGTATAATAAAATATAAATCAATGGACTTTAGCTGATACAGGTATCATACTTTATATTTAAAAAAAAATATATTGCAATCTATACTACATTATAATATATTGGAATGACGATTAAATGCATCTTATTGAAAATTATTCAATTGAATACCTACACATTTACACATTTAATGAAATAAACCACAAAAAAACACTGTTTTATCAGATATTAGAAGGTAGGTACCTACTTAAAAATTAGTCGTTTTTTTGAATTATAATTATTATGTTATATGAACTGGAAATACATATATTATAGGGCCTCAATAAACATATACTTATTAAATATAATTATTTACCTGTTTTATTTAGTAGCTATGGAAAATGTATTGTTATTTTGCTATCATATATTATACTGAAAACTGTTAAAAAGTAGGTACTTAAAACTTACCCACATTTTAATTCTATGATTTTGAAGATCACTTAATGAAAACCACGTTCATTTATAGACACAACTTCTCATGTATCACGTAAACTACATATATATTCATATATCCACATAAATGTTAGATTATGTAAATATAAATGTAGATATCCACACTATGCACATCTTTACAAAATTTTGATAATCAAACGGTTGTTATCAGTTATCAGATATAATTGTGGTTGTCGCCACGCTTTCGTGGTAAACCGTGCACATACATTATGTTATCAGTAGATAGCACCGCCAACATTCAAATATCTATAAATTGACCGCTAATTTAAAACAGTGGTTTATCCTTTCAATGCGAGGTTAATTGCCTGATACTAAAAACTGTATTTAATACCTATGTGTTAATTAATGAGTATTAAACTCTACATAGGTCCTTAACATACTTAAGACTTACCTACATTTTGATTCTACAAATTTTAATAATATTTAATGATAACCACGTTAATTTAAGGACACGAGTTCTTAAGTATTCCGAAAAATACATAAAATATACATATTTAAATGTTAAATTGAAATAAAATAATTAATTACGATAACGTATTTAAAAATTTTCAAATCATGAATAAATTATTCAAATATTAAAGGGTCGATATCAATTATCGAGTTCTTATGAATTTTGTGATAAACGGTGCACCATAGATTATGATATCAATAGGTACTACCGCCAAACTTCAAATATCTTTAAATATAACGTTCATATTAAACAGTCTTGATATCTTCGTTTCCAAATTGAGGTCAAATGTATCAATTGTATTTAAGCGATTAACGAATTCGGTGTCCAGTGTCCTCGACAACTGTGTTCTTATTTCCTAAATTACTGATGAGTTGAGATGACCAAAGAAGACAATAAACCGGACACTGTATACGTATATATAATAGTCTCGGTATCCTCTGAAAAATTTAGAACATCCCGGATTTTTCCATTACCCTCGCACTCAAATATATTTTTAAGTTTATGAATTAAAATTTATAAATGACACTGAAAAAAACATCTGTCAACCACGGTTAAAAATACCGTTATAATATTAATATTTATAATTAATAGGTACCTGCAATTTGTACACAACACTAATAAAACTGCTTCTCGGTCGTGGTTAAAAAATCCCAATAATTAAAAAAAAAACATGTTTTTAAACCTAAATTCCAAAAAGGGTATATACAATGATGCTTGAAATTTATATCGATCACATAACTAATGATTTTTAAACTATTGCTACAGGTAAATGAAATTTAAAATAAAAATAGTGTCTGCAAGATGCAGAACTCAAATCTTAAATTATTTATTTTCCTCCCCAACATTACACCATACAATTGAATAATTTTATAATCGATTATAGATTTTTGTGGTTATTTTGCGCCCTTTTATATCTTGAACCCATGGTGTAGCTACATTTCACTATTAATGATCCAAGTAAAAAATATATGTGTCAGCAACAACCTTAAGACGTTGTATTGGATTCTTGCAAAACCAAGTATAATATTTACAATAATTGGATATTGTTCATTTATTTAATATTTAAAAATTTTTAAATATAGAGCATATTAAGAGAAAAGTTTTTAGATACATTTATTTTTGTGGAAGATGGTATGACAACTGCAAGCTCAACAGGAAAAGACAGCTAATCGAGTTTTGTTGGTCGGAAATTTGAAATTATTTATGGTGATGACGATGATGGAGAAACTGCTGTGGCACCTACTCAAGAACAAAGAAAAGATGAATTACAGGTGTTTATATTTTTAAAAATACAAAAGCATCCAGTAATATATATAAAATTAATTATAATTCTACAATCAAATATTTTATAAATTCACTAGGTATTTTGGTCACATATTGTGGGAATGCTGACAAATCTGGATTATTTACCTTTGGATAGAATTCACTAAATGTTGAAGATGTTGGCTACTCAATAAATTGGTGTAGATTGTAATTTTTATAAACATTGTTTATTTCTCGATGAAAATGATAAACAACATGTTTTAATTTTGACAGATTATTATAAGCTTGTTAAATAATATAGTTGTTAAGTTATTACAAAAATATTTTATTCTCAGTTAATCTAAACATTAAAAGCAAATTTATTTGTTTGATAAAATCTTTCGTATGTATGTCTGAAATTTTAGATGTGCAAGTTTAATTATTATCTACAAGTATATTTATTAAAATTTTGTTCAAACTATGTATAAAAAAATTTTTTTGAATTATATAATTATTACATCAAGTATATTTTAGTGAAGAAATAATTGATCCAACTATAACATAATAATAATTAAGCTTATGAATCATGATTTATACCTGTAGCTCTTTCATATATCACAAATACATTTGTAATAAGGGCTTAAATATTTAATAATTTAAGGGATTTCATAAATTTTTTTTATTAAAAATACTTCAATGTTTTTAAAAAAAAAGTAAAAACTTATATAAAATTTATAAAACATGCAAATTATGAAAGTGTGTATATTATTATATTCTAAATTGGCCTGGAAACGGAAGAAAGCAGTAAAGCAAAGACACTTTAGAATGATTTAAGTCACTTTAAAATCACAAAAAAAAAACTACAGTTAAGAATAAATATTTATATATAAGCAGTATAGATCTATATTAATTATATATTTATTAACATGTCTATAGGTGTTTTGGACTATATTTATATTTATTATATGTATACCTGTTAGGAAAGTGAAAGCACAGAATTTTTATAGTAATGTAGTGTTTCTCATCTATAATACTGATTATTTAACAACGCAGCACTACATTATGTTGGTTGGTCGTTTGTTGGTATCCAAGCAACAAATAGGGTAGTTATTTAAATAAAAAATTACAAACTTTAAAATATTATGAACTTAAATATTTTTTTGCTATTGAAAATTTATATATTATAATAATAAATCATGCTAGAACACTATTATTTAATAAACATAAAAATGACCTTATACAAAATTAAATTTCAATTTGTCTGTGTTTTAATAATGCTCATTTCGATATAAGTTTTTTAGAAGTTCTTCCATATTAAAGTTATCCAAAATATCTATAGCTGAGATCTAAAACATAAGACTGCCTAGTATATTCGTTGTCAAGATAATTTGTAAATTATTTTAATTAATTTAGAGTTTACAAAATCAACGTTCATTAGAGGCTTTTGTTATTGGAGCTGTATATGTTAATTTATATTAATAACTAGCCAATGGTATAAAAGTTTTTAATGAATTAAAAATGTCCATTGCCTACCTTCTCCAAAGTCTTTTCATTTTCTGATTTATGACGAAGTATATTTATTTAGTACCTATTAACCAAAGTTAACCTATAGCATCATAATCAGTAACTTTTGAAGCTTGTTAAGACGGTGGGGATAATAATAATGTGTATAGTTTCACAACATCTACAGTATTATCAACATTTCATGGTACACATAATTTTTTTAATATAAATTTTATTGGTTTTAATCAATTGCTTAGATTATTGTTTTTTTCATTTATTAACCTGACTAATAATTTATTCTTTAAATACCTTTTTATAGAGAAAATGTATAATAAAATCTATCTTAACTAAAGAATTCATCTATTATAGGATTATTATCAATTATATTTTGGTAAAAACATTTTTTTTTTTTTTTTTTGAGATATCTGATAAAATCTGTATTGGCGTCAATGTTAATTTCTTCCACAAATAATTTAGTTGAATATATATTATTATTTAGTTTTAACTTATCTTCATTTATTTCTTTTAAAAAATTTTACAAGACTCAATAAGTATAACTGTATGTTTAATGCTTCAATTTGTTCAGTTAAATTTTTAATTTGACACATAATATGTTTCATAAATATCTACACACTATGAAAACAGCAATAACTATATGTTAATTAGATCATTATTATGATTATAAATTACTTATTCCTCTTAAAATTATTCAGTTCAGTTTAACAAAGAATTATTATGATTAGAGTATGCACTCTATTTTCCTTTACATATAATATATATAGAATAATGCTTTTATTGTTAAACTAATAGGGTAATCCTTGTAAAACAGAATCGTCAATAAAACCAGTTAAAATTAGTACAGAGACAACATTACTTAAAACTTATAAAATCATAAATATCTGCTTCAATATTGAAATCTATTCAAAAGATACAAATGTATCATTATGAGCTTAGTTAAGTAAAAATAACCATATTTAAAAGGTTTCAAATATTATCAAATAAAATTAGTTGTCACCACAAATTAAATGGAATTTTACAATTATGTGAATATGATTATAATATTTGATATTAATTGAACATTTTTCGTTATTGGATACGTTAGGGGATGCTGTAGAAACATTTCTCCAGCACCGCCCAAAATTTTTGTTTTTTTGGCTCAAAACGAATGCCATACAAATTTTGTAAATAGGCGTACAAAGTCATACAAATTGCATACTAAATATCTGTGCAAAAAAAAAATTGCAAAATTCAAATGTGGGGGTGCTGGCGAAACGTACGTCATTTTATATCTACAATATGTTCTTATTTATTTAACAGGCATTTTTTTAAAATTAATTTCATTTAATTATGTTTAGATTAGTAACTATATTCTACACTCTGATAAAATTCATGGTGGGTCAGTAAAAACGTCACAAAATTATTCTACCTATAAAAATGTTATTGATACATTATCACCTACCTACCATAAAAAACAATATATATTACATTCAGTTAAAATTAAATTTCTTATTCTAGTAATTTATATAAAAACTAAATAAAAATTGAATTAATTTGCCTATTTTCTTACTAATTAGGTATTTACCTACTATTATATCATGTTGTAACAATTGTTCAACAATGAAACATATGCACAAATATATGTACAAATTAAATTAAAATAGTATCTTGTGAATAATATTTACCCTACTTACGTACCAATACGGTTAGGTTTTTAATCTTACGGGGAATTTCGAAAATTATTAAGAGGACGTGTTAACCGTATTTGTTGTCTCCGTCAACTGTTAATATACGAAATTATGTTCAGAATTTGTATCACAATTTTGTCATTTTTAATATTAGAATAAATTGACCTATACGTTTAATCAAATTTATAGACGAGATTTTTATCTATGTCTTAGCGTCGTCCTTTTTTCAAGCAATTTTCATTATAAAAAAAAAAAAATATTTATATATGTATAGGTACCTATATACCTATTTTAATTAATTAATTTTTAAAATAGTTATATCTCTTTATATAAAAAAAAAAAAAAAATTGGAAAAAAAGACGACGTTACAGCATAGATAAATTTAGTAATAGGTTAATTTGCTCTAATATTAGAAATTACAAAGTTGTGAAAAAAATGCAGAACGTAAATTTCGTATATTATCAGTTGCATATATATATATATATATTATATCATACGGATATCACATTCTCTTAAGTCAGATTTTCACTTTTCTTATTATTCTTGAATTTCGGAGGGAGTTTCAATTCCTAACCTTTCCCCCCCCTTTTCGTTCGACAATGTTTACATGACATAGATACTATTTCATACTATAATATTTTAAACTGATCTATATATAAAATTATGACGTAATAAAATATTAAAAATTTGATAGGTATTGATTGGATTGTGTGTATATAACGTAAAACATTAAAATTTTTAAAACATCACGAATGTCATTCGATACGATTATTTTGTACAATGGGTTCATATTAACATAATATTTTAAATAGTAAACAAATGATCTAAATTACCTAAATTACAATATTACTAACGATAAGTACCTATATTATTTTGAAAAATATGTAAACGTAAATAATTCGTATGGAAGCAATCTCTCTTTGAATAGAAACGGACGTAGAAAACAAACTACTACTGCGGCCCGTGTAATATTATAAATTAAAAGTAAAAGTACAACTGTAAACTAGATGGCGCCCTCGGTATGCCCAACATACATAATATACTAGTATTTACAGTATTCGTATGATATATTATTATATTATACAATGCAATGACAAAATAGATCTATTTTGTCATGATACGATGCATAGTTTTGTCATATCGATAATATAAAACATTTATTTTATGTATTAAATTAATTTGAAGTGACAAAAAAAAAAAAAATACATATTGTACATATTATGATAATTATCTGTAAAAATTAAATATTTTTAGATATTAATAGTGATTATTATTAATACGGTTGTTTGTGTTTTTTGTATATTCATATTATAATTCCAAATTGAAATACCGAATATTTATAGAATAATATTATATTATAAAATTGAAAAAGTTATTGCCCATTTTGGAAGTTACATTAATTAATCTTATTTGTTGTTGCAATGGATAATAATCAGTGACGCCTTCCACTTTTCAAATAAATAATTATCTTACAATCATGTATAGGTATGTATTATATTATATAAATTATAACAATATTAAAATAATGTGTATGGATGTAAACTACAGATATTATATTGGCGGGGATGGTGGTAAAGGTATCGTTTTCCCTTTTGTTATAAACTTAAATCTAATTTAAATTTTAACTTTTTTTAAAGTATTATTAGGTATGAACAAACGTTAATTGTACAATAAAATATTATGATAAATGATTGTATTATACATTGTAATTTTTTGTAATCAAAATGTAAAATAAAAATTTGTAATAATAACAAATGAAAAAAAATTCAACATATTATCAACATTTTAATGCCACAACTCGAAAATTAATATTTTTTTATTACACGATAATATAGTAGGTACTTGAAAAGAAGCAAACTTTAGTTGTTTTAAAATTTTTGTCAGCCAATTATTTTCCTGTTTAAATACAAAACGCGTTTTATGCGTCTCGTCATAAAATCACATTATCCGGCGGTTTCCATTTAAAATACACGTGTGGTATGTAGCCTAACATAGTTATAGGAATAAAACTATTTGTCGAATAAAATTAAAAAGTACATTTTTGAAAACGTTACATTTTATCTAAATATTGGTATTAATTTTATAGTATTATGAAATTATTTTGGTGGCCTTTCAAATGGTTAAATATAATATAAATAAATATATTATAAATATAAATAAAAATAAATAAAATTGCATAGGCTGTCTAGAATGTACTATAGTTATAATAGTAAAAACCCGAATCTATACCCAGCTATATTTCTATGTAATGTTTTAATTATTTATTTTAAAACATAGTTTTTATAGTAAATTATACATATTATATTTTTAATCGAACAGAAAAACTAGGTACTTTTTTAATTAGAGACTTATGCAGAATTGGAGTTTTGAAAAACAACATATAACCCACTTTTTTTAGAATAACGCTCTTCATTTTTTTGACCACACATGATGGAATAACCAATTAAAAATATATGTGTGGTACAATTTTTGTACTATACGTTAATACATTTTTAAATTATTATATAATTTACTATAAATTATGTTTTAAAAATAAATAATATATTATACGTACATACGTTTGGTTTTTTTATCATTATAGCTAGTACATTGGTGTTCAATACTTCAATTCTACATAAATCTTTGATTGAAAAATACATAAAGTCTTAAATTTTATTTAAAAAATATTATTAACTGTTTTATGGACTATTTTAGAATTTTTGTAAAATGTGTTATTTTTTAAAACAAATATCATGGTTTCACAACACTAAAAGTGGTTTTGACATAGGACTATTTTTAAAATGAATTTTAAAACTGTTAGGTATTCAACTCTTTAAAATTGCTTGTAAAGAACCTCTTAAAATCAGACGTTTGACGTCTTCTTAAGTACCTACCAAAAAAATCATATAAAAATTACCTAGATATCCATTTCTATTAAAATGCAAAAAAAACAAATATATGGAAAATAATAATTTCAAGTTGGGAAATAAAAAAATAAAAAAACTCGTTTTTCAAAAATTCGATACTTGGAGATACTCGTACTGTATTTATCTTTAGGATAACTGTGCAAGTGAATTATAACTACACTATTATTACTAAAAATTATAATTTAATTTAATCTTAATCTTAATACAAATGTAGGTTTTAAATGCCAGAATTTTAATGTTACATTAAATAGTTAATAATGCAATTTTAAATGTGTATTTAAATGGAAATGGTAACATTTATTGCAATAATTCATCTCGTTTCACTATGAGATATATTATTATTGTATGGCTTATACAGCATATATAATAAGGCATATGGTTTAAAAAAGTAAAAATAATATGAACACCGTCCCGATCTTCTTTGTACCTATTTTTAATATTACTTATTATAATTGAATCGTTTGATGTTAATATTTACACGTTATGTATTAAAAAATTATTATAGTTTTCATTTTTCAAGCTTTCCTCCACTACCACAGCAATTTTTCGTTTTCTAGACGGGTACAACCTTCACCACTAGTGTGGCATAGTGTAATCTCTATAAAACGTATATTGTATGTGCGTGCAACGAACTCGCATGTGTGTTATTTGTTTCCAAAACAACTTTTATGTAATCCATTATCGGCACACACGTACCGTGCCAAAAAGATAGTCGTATATTTTCAATTTTATTTTTAATAATAATTTCTCGTAAAATATATTTATATATATATATATATATATAATTTTTGCATCGTCATACAACACTACCTATGTTCTTTATTGTATTATTCGAAAACATGAAAAAATATCATACCTAACGAATGTAATGAATAATGTCTCAAAAACAACTTGTACATAAAAAAAAAAAAAAAAAAAAATATTAGTTACCTATTCACAATAAAAAATATAATATGTATTTTTTTGGCAATAAGTATCTAAAATATACACATTACTTAATACGAGTATAATATTGTAGAGAATGGATCATAATATGTTTAATAATAAAGATAAGTACCTACTGGACCTACCTAGAACCAAAAAATGTTTAATTTAAAAACTTACATTTTTTTAGATAAAATTTTTGAAACAATAATAACTTTGGCACAACATTTTATCAGAAAGTACTTTGAAGAGTTAATATATTAATTTTTGAAAAATACATTAGTAAAGACTATCGAAAAATACGGGTTGAAATAATGATTATTTCCTCATAAATTCGAAAATATTGGTTCTAAGCACTTGAAAATAATTTTTGTGTATTATATACAAGTATATATTTTACTCAAGTTTGAAAATATAAATAAAATTTTTTTAATAATGATTAAAATTCGTGTATCTATGTATATTTATTTTTATATTAAAATTATTTTAAACAAATATTTGAGTTTCCAATTAATGTACTTTTTACTATTTAAAATGTGGATGTAATTTTTTTGTAAAAAAAATTTGAATGAACAATATTTTTATAACTAGACCGTGGTTCATAGGAACTTTTATCATTTATTACCAAATTAAGGAATAATCAACTTTAACCAGTTCGTTAGGTTTACCATAGTCTAATTATTTTTATTTTTATTTACTACTGTACATCATAATATTAGTCAAGGAGGTCATAGGCGTAAATGAGAGGGAGTTTAGCTCCTTTCCCCCTTAAAAATATTAGTAGCTCCCCACATGGTTTGATATTTTGTATAGAAATATATGGCAAAGCCTCCTATGGCTCGGTTTATCGTACAAAATGTTAGCCCTCCTCAAATGTCCATGGATTTCAGCCTATGAGGAGTGTAAGGGAAAAGGAATAGAATGAGTAAAAGGATATATGGGGTTAATAAGATTATCAATATTGAAATTCCTAATTTATTAAAATTATTTAATATTTTAAATATTAATAATAAAAAAATCAAATATAAATTAAACATAAGTAGGTACCTAAAAAATAAAATAAACATTAAAATGAAATAACTGTATCTTGAAAAAGGGGTTAAATTTCTGTATCAACAGCTGTTCCTTCACTAAAATTTGGAAACGCACCTTATTATACCAATTTTATGAAGTTGCTTTAGATTGCGATTTGGATTGCCAGTTTTTTTCATTAAGTCAGTATAATATTGCGGAAAGAGGATTATACTCACTTGTTGTAGGAATACTAGTTTTTACGTGTAATATAATATTATAAAATTGAAGAAGTTATTGCCCATTTTGGAAGTTACATTAATTAATCTTATTTGTTATTGCAATGGATAATAATCAGTGACGCCTTTCTCTTTTCAAATAAATAATTATTTTATAATCAAATATAGGTATGTATTATATTATATAAATTATAATATATTAAAATAATGTGTATAGATGTAAACTACAGATATTATATTGGCGGGGATGGTGGTAAAGGTATCGTTTTCTTTTTTGTTATAAACTTAGATCTAATTTAAATTTTAAATTTTTTCGAAGTATTATTAGGTATGAACAAACGTTAATTGTACAATAAAATATTATGATAAATGATTGTATTATACATTGTAATTTTTTGTAATCAAAATGTAAAATAAAAATTTGTAATAATAACAAAACAAATAACATTCAACATATTATCAACATTAAAATGCCACAACTCGAAAATTAATTTTTTTTTATTACACGAAAATATAGTAGGTACTTGAAAAGAAGCAAACTTTAGTTGTTTTAAAATTTTTGTCGCCAATTAATTTTTTTTCTGTTTAAATGCAAAACGCGTTTTATGCGTGTCGTCATAAAATCATATAATCCGGCGGTTTCCATTTAAAATACATGTGTGGTTGTAGATCACAAGATCTTTTACTTAAAAAAATCACTTAAAAATTAGAAAGTATATTTTTGAAAAGATTACATTTTTATCTAAATATTGATATTAATTGTATAGTATTATATTATTATTATCATAATTTTGGTGGCTTTTTAAATGGTTAAATGTAAAAATAAATAAAATTGGATAGGCTGTCATAGTAGATATATATCAATATAGAGGTAGGTCGAACAATTCGAAGTTCGAAGTTGGGTTCTGGTTCAGAAGTCGAAATAAATCGAACTTAATTAATGAGTTATGTAGGAAAAATATTTTTCGTTTTTTTTTTAAAATTTAATAAGTTTTGATTAGACATATATTAAGTTGTAAAACGTTATATATTTTTCCTAGTTAATCTAGTAAAATGGTTAATAAATACAAATTTTACTACTGCAAGTATAAGAAAAAATAAATATTTTTATTAGTTTAGGTGACAAATTTAAGATAAATGTAGAGAGCATATGGAATTTCTAAAAATTACTAAAACAATTAAAAACCACCTCTTTAAATTACCAACTAGAAAAAATTATATAGGTATCAGAAAGTTTTTTACCGGAAAACTCCTACTTGACTTCTTCTACTCGAAATTGTGTATATATAAAAAAAAAAAAAAAACGCATCATTATATAACTATAATACACCACTAATTATCAATATTAGTATTAACTAATATTTTTCATGGTTTTGTAGTGTCCAAAGTTCTGTATTATTGATATTGATGGCAAAACTGAATTCGCTGCAATTTTATTAGGAAATGGTTTCCATTAATAATAGACAAATTAAATGTTAGAATTAAAAAGT
Source organism: Pemphigus obesinymphae (assembly GCA_025469235.1). Classification (NCBI taxonomy): domain Eukaryota; kingdom Metazoa; phylum Arthropoda; class Insecta; order Hemiptera; family Aphididae; genus Pemphigus; species Pemphigus obesinymphae. The sequence goes on from JAIPRL010001906.1 coordinate 44,058, forward strand.
TCTAACACGATGATTTTCTTTTATAATTTAGTATGCAAAAGTTCTATTTACGAGTTTATATTTTTAATTAGATAATAAATAAAATTTATTTTATAAGTTGGTGTCACAAAATCTTAACTAAGGAAAAATACTTATATTTTATGTCAAACTTAAAAATTACTCTCCTGAACAATTCTATAAAAACGATTTAGAACATTTTCATACTAAGACGACGCAATAATTTATTGTTGTTGGTAGAATAGGTATAACAAACTTCGATTCAGAATCATTTTTTGAAATTTGAACACAATGATTTATCTTTGCTTTCAAATTTAAATTAATAATAATTACTATTTGGTAAAATGATAAAAGGAATGAACAATTAACTCCTATCTGTACCTATCTTGATAGCTTTTTAATTCTAAATGGAACGAGGGACCTAATGGTTTTATCAGATACATATAAATTTATATATTTGTATATATTTTATGTGTCTATAGTTTTTCCGTTGATTATATATTACTATTAATACCTATATAATCAATGATTTCACAATGACGCCTATTATAGGTATTATTATTTTGTGAAAACAACTTTTATACCCGATTTACTGATTTTTCTATAGGAAATTTTATCAGGATGTTATAATTGGATACCTAAAACTTTGATTTATTATTAAAATTATTTATATATCTATATATACCTATTAATTTTTATATTGAATACATAATATTAATTTATTCACGTGAAATATTCAATCGTCAATTTCCATGTTGTAAAGCTTTATTTAAAAAAATGATTTCAAAATTTGTGGTGACTTCGGACATCAAAATAAATAAATTAACAACTACATTATTTTAAGTTATACCTACATTAATTTAGTAATAAATACCTATTTAATGGTTTTGTTAAAAAAAATAATGTGGTGTAATTAATATTCGAATAGTAAAAAATTAATAATTATATGTAACATCTCATTAAATAATTTAATATATATCTACATAGTACATATCAATAAAATAAAATTTTTTATTTATGGAAAATATTGAATTTTTTATTTTTATTTAGTAACAATCCTTGACTACTATGATAATAAGTTGTTGATAGTATAAAATCATGTATGGTATACACACGATATAAGTTTTTTTTTTTCTAAGACCATTTTTTATCCGATGCACTTATCTTCTTTCGATTAACTGCCCCCGACCCTAAAATATAGGTACCTTAAAGATAAAATATCTATTATATATTATAGGCGGTATCACAGCTACGTCGTGTGTCGTGTCGTGGCATTTTGATTGGCTGTAGGCGTTTTGGTATCATTTAGTAACCAATGTGTAACCATGATACTTATAAATTATCTAGAGTTGACAAATTGTCAACTTTTGTAACGTGTGGTATATATGGTTAAATAGTGGTTACACATTTGTTATTTACATTATCAGCATCAATAATAATAATATGTTTAGTGATAATATTTTTTTTAATGGGAGTCGAGATTTGAGTATTATAATTGAAAATCATCATTCCTCGTCAATTATCATTTTTAGAGGTACGTTTGTTTTATTGTGTATTTGTGTGTACAATCTTTGCTTTTCTTGCTTTGTGTTGCTTTGCTGTGCTTGTTTTTGTAAAAAATATTACGATAGGTATTTGTTATAAATATGCCCATTATAGTGAAAACGTGCGGAAAATGTAAAACATTTTATTTACCAGATCGGCTTCATGACTGTGATGTACCTATTAGGTAAGTAAATTTTTTGGTTTGAGCACTAAAGTAATTACACCAATATTAATTGAAACATTTAGCTATTTGTCTATAGTTTTGTTTGTATCGACCTATTCTACAAATAAGTACTAAATACTAATTTTGTAAATGTTATTCATGAAATATACTGTATAACTAAATGTTTAGATATTTATAGATGTAAAACTAAGACAGTATTACATTAAAAATATTCCCTAATTCAATATTAATTAGCATATTAACATATATATAGAATCTTAATTGGCGCCAACAAAGCTTATTTTACCTAAAAGTAAAAAAACTGAGGAAACAGATAGGTAGGTCATTTTATTATACACTTATTTTTGTCGTATTAAAATATCCTCCTCTTTGGGACCATCAAATTGCATTGAAAGATCGGACAGAAATAAAAAAGGGGAAGTTATGGGAATTGGTATTCTCCAAATGTGAAGGTTGGACAAAATTTATAATGAAATCTATTTTGTATTATTATTAAAGAATGATCTGTGTTTGTCTTATGTGTGTGGTGTTTTTTGTTTATTATTCTAGGGAATTATGAATTGCTAATTGTCAAAAGTAAGTGGACATATCTAAGGGACAAGTACGCTAGGGAAAAGAAGGCCAACAAGCGTCCATTTGGTAGTAGTAGTACTATGTTTAAAGTATGAGAATATTTTGAAGAATTGATTCCTTGATGATGTTGTTGCTGTTGAACTAAAGTAATTGAAATTTTGTAAAAATTTTATCTACCTATTCCTTATAATATATTATGTTTAGAACCACGTCAAACTTTACTGTTGAATTAACAGACCAACCGTCTTCAAGTTCACAATTTTCTTCGACGCCAAGAAAAAGTAATATCATTAATTATAAATTAAATTAAATACTTTTTAATGAACTTTTAAGCTTAAGATATCTATTACTATTAATTAGAAGTACTATAGACTATTCACAAACTTGTATTTTAATGGCATGGATAATTTTTCCATTGCAGAGTAGTTTTTATTGTAGCCAAAAATGTTGCAAAATAAAAATAAAAAGCTTCTCAATGAGAAAATTTTCCATGCCACCAAAATACAAGCCCATTAATCATCTATACTATTACTTATCAATAGTAAAAATAATATGAGTATACCAACTATTTTTGGTATAAACTCTATTGTTAACAGGCAAGGCATACGATGATGCCGTTGAAGCAATTTAAAAAAAAACTGCAAACACAACACAATCGTAGGTATACACAACAGTTACCAAAAACTGGTTACCACAATAACCGAACATATATCTTTTGAATTAATTCAACAAAGAATATTTTAATAAAATTATATTAATGTCTTTGAATAAAGTCAAATCAGAGTTTGTCTATCTCGTGCATATTATGTTTCAGCGTTTTATATAAAAAATGAGTATAATGCCTATGTATATACCTGAAATTTATCGTTTAGGTATTTATTAGTTATATATGATTAAAAAATTTTGAACAATAATATACAAACATGGATTCAAATACAAAGAAATCATATTTGGGAGGATAATGTTACTATGTTTTCAATATTATTGAAAAATGAGGTTTGTGTGATACCAATTCAGTAATTTATAGTTTCTTTTTATTAAACAAAAAAAAAAAAAAAGAATTTAGTAATATACTTATTGTAATAGTTAAATTACAAATTCATTGTGAATTTGTGATAAAATACAATGGGATTTCAATTATTTATAAAGATTCAATTTATTTATTTCACAACATTCTGTGCCTTGTAATTATGAACAATTTCATACAATAAAAAATGTCATTGTAAAAAAAGTTTTGTTCATGGAATGATCATGATTAATATAAAAGAGGGTTTGATGTTAAGAATGAACAATGTTTGGAACTATTTTATACCTCAAAGTGTTATTGAACTAACTGCTCTTATGACACTAGAGAACATTCCAGAAGATTATACCGGTTTTGAAAAATTTAAAACTGCAATTGATAAATTATTTAATTTAGCCCAGTCATGTGTTGATGTAATAAACCGCCTACAGATGTTATTTGAAGATAATAGAATAAATATATTGAAAAATATGAATGCTCAAATTTGTGCTATAATACATTCTCAGCTTCCTGCTGATTATAATACAATAATCTATGAGTTCTATAAAACTGTGTTGAAGGTATTTATCAAAAATGAAACTGTTGGAGGTATGATATATTTATATAGATAACATTTTATGAAATTAATACATTGTATGGGTATTTTTTTTTTCGACAATTCTTATAACTGTAATGCATTATCATTATTATTATTTTTTATCAGATTACAGAAAATATTGACCCAATTTTGTTATTTATGTTGTAGCTAGTAGGTATATCAATATATTGTAGATTGCACATACTTATATTGAATTCTATTATGAACAATGTATGATTTTTTATATTCTGTAAGTAATTTCAATAGATATTCAAGTTAGAAAAAGTTTTGTTAGATGAATTACTTAATAATTTTGAGACTGATAGAATATAAGTATGTAATAATTAGTATCATAATAATAGAATACATATACATATATAATTTTAATAAATATCATTTACATCCATTTATATGTCGCTTATGGTATTAAAGATATTAAGTGTAGGTAATAAAATTATATCAATGTATAATGACGCTAATTTCTTGAAAATGTAGGTATTTTGGTAAAAGTGTTTCTTACATCCTCTTATATTTTATCTGTTTATATATAAATGTATATACTTATATATATAATATATAATATCAATATATATAATATATATACTAATATATTTATAACGATAAATGTATTTGATTTTATACAATTTTAATCATGTATTTGAAATATCTTTAATTATTTTCAGATGACAAAAATACTTCCAATGAAGAACCTATTGGATGTGACAGATGCAGTTTCGATATGATTAATTGTAAATGTGATTAAATATTAGAGTCCTTCCATTTGACCAACTGGTAAAAATTGAATATTTCACTGTACCTATTGATTTTGACTTTTTTAAAGTTTCTAACTAACAGTCTTGGGCACGTTACTTTTTAAAAGTAATAAAATTATAATTACTCGTTACATTCCTAAAATGTAGTGATATTACATTTTTGAGGTTAAAAAGTAATGCGTTACTAATAAAATTACTTTTTAATATTCTATTAATTTTTGTTCAGCAATCTGCAAATCACCTTATCTCAAGATATTGTATGTAATAGGTACATACATATTATTAATTAATAATAATAAAAAAAATTTAAATTTTAAATTTTTGATACCTATTTTAATATTCATCAAATGTTAATACGACTGAACATTCTGAAACAAAAATTACAGAATTAAAATGAATTAAAAAATCAAATGGGGTATTACACAACAATTTGTAACGGAAAACTAATTTAACATAATTTAATGGGCTTATAATATGAAGTTTTTATAATGGCTTGATACTTAATAATTAATGCTAAAACTATAGTTGTATTTAAACACACTACATTAGGGACCAATTATAATTTCATAATATAAGTATCATTCTACATATATTGTTTATAAATATTGTATTTCTTTATATCATAACACTATGTACATGATTGTTTATTCTGAAAAAGGTTTTGCAAACAAAATTTAATTTTCTTAAAAATATATCTCATTATTAAATTTTTTCTAAACATCACCTATCCAATAAATGATAGGTTTTTATAATTCTTAATATTGCGATTCCTTGAATATATATTCCTTATATAATAGCTTTCTTTTTTAATTGTTCTGTTTAAAAGTGATTCTCTCATTTATTTATTCCTAGTTTTGAATATTTAACAAAATAATTACCTATTCTATTAATAAACATTAATTCTTACATTTAATTGTACTTATGAATTTGATTAAATCATTAAAGCCAGGTTCGGGGTTATTGCCCAACTTGTCACTACCTGACTCCTATTTATTGATGAAATGCTCTAATCCAAATAAATACCTAATACACAATTAGAATTTTTCAAGTTTATTATTAATTTGTTGTTTAAGTAATTATATGGCATCACTATCAGTATGTATATTTTGGAATTATAGTGATATTTATACATAATATGCCATAAATAATGATTTTTGGATATAATATTAATATAAAGTTCTCTAATATTTTAATGAGTGTATAATTTTATATAGGTATTAATGAATTTCATTTTTTTAAACAGACAATTGATCACTTTCGGTCTTTTAGAACCGATGGCCGGTGATGTAATCATATTGATTTAATTCATAGACAAATTGAAAAAGAAGTTAAAAATAGAACTAAAAGACATTTTGGCGAATTCCATTTAACACATTAGAAAAAGTAATTATTATAATTATTTCATTGTATAACAAAGCTTATTTAAGTATAATTTTACTATTTTAGTGGGTGGATACCAATATATATGAATGGATGAAATATATATATAAGCCAAAATGTAGTACTAAATTAGTCTTGGACGACACTAACTTAGAAAAATTTATGAGGAAAATTAAACATCTACTTTATGGATCATATACTAGATCAAGGATTAATCAATTATTTAACATTATAATTGGTAAAATGATTTGTATTTATTAATTTATTTTATAAATAGGTGCTTTATAAACATTCATATTTTAATTTTTGTAGGATATCCAGATTTAGAACCAGCTATCATTGATTTATCATTCACACTTCAAAAGACAGATTTGAAATCTGAATTATCTACAAAATTACAAAATACTATATATAGCAAATTGCTACATCCAGGTGTAAATACTATAGATATCATAACTGCTTACACTGTAGGAGTTAAAGTATTGAGAAAAATTGATTCTAGTGAAGCACTTTTACAAGAAGTTACACAATCACTACGGTAGAAAATTTTATTGTTTTTTTTTTTATAAAATAAAATATAACATATTAATGAACTAACAATGCCAATATTATTATATGTTATGAGTGTTTATAACAATATGTTTGATTTTTTTCATTATCTAATATGGTGTATTAAATATAACATATAAATTAATATTTCCTTTAATAATAAAAGTTTTTAATTGTAATAGAGGATATTTACGCAGTCGTGAGGATACCGTTTGTTGTATAACAAACTCTCACTGAAGAAGGTCATCATTTATTTGATGAACTAGGGAAAACAAAATATCTTTTAGATGAAGAAAATGCTTATGATGAAGAAAATATGGAAGACTGGATGTCATGGGTACCAGATCCAGTAGATGTAGATCCATGTAAGATTATATTTAATTTTTATAAGTTTTTTTTTTATTTAATTTATCAATGTTATTTTTTTAGCTAAGAATTCTAAACATTACCATAATTCTCATACTGTATCAATGCTTATTGATATTTTTGGTACACGTGAATTATTTGTTAATGAATAAAGATCATTATTAGCAGATCGTCTCCTTTTATAATTCATGGACAATATAGATGATGAGATGAAATCTCTAGAGTTATTGAAATTGAGGCAAGTGTTTGTATTCAAAAATAGTTTTAAATAATATATGCATCTAATAAACAATATTTTACGTTTATAGATTTGGAGATTCATTGTTGTATTTGTGTCCAGTAATGTTAAAAGATGTATATGACTCAAACCGCATTAATCAACACTTGTATTCTGATCTAACGTCCAATTTGTCACCTAATAAAACCTTAAACAATGAATTGGAGTTTCCAGTTAAAGCAATTATTGTATCTAATCAATTCTAGCCCAACTTCAAGGACAATTTTGATGTAGAACTACCTCCAGTTCTTCAAAAACATTTTGATAACTACACAAAAGCTTTTGAATCGTTTAAAGTTTAGTAAAATATATTATATTATTAAAACAAAACTGATAATATATATTAAATATTATGGACAATTAATTTAAATTTTAAATAACTATAATTTGTATTATTAATACTTAATACACACAAATACTGAATATGTATTATTTTTTATAGGCAAATTGAACTTTAAATTGGAAGCCTAATCTTGAATGAGTGAAAATTGATTTAGAGTTGAAAGACAAAACATTAAGTTTCAGCATATTGCCTATTCATGCTACTATTATATGGCATTTTAAAGAAAAAGGTACATTATAAAATTGTTTATGAAATTTCACTAAAAGCATATATTTAATTTTAATTTTAGAGAAATGGACTATTAATGATTTAAGTATAAAAATGTGTGTACCAACAACAACCTTAAGACGTTGTATTGGATTCTGGCAAAACCAAGTATAATATTTACAATATATTGGATATTGTACATTTATTTAATATTTGTATTATTATTTTTAATATTTAATTATTTTACATAGGGCATATTAAGAGAAAAATCTTTAGATACATATATTTTTGTGGAAGATGGTATTCCAACTGCAAGTTCATCATGAAAAGACAGTCAATCAAGTTTTGTTGGTAGTAATTCTGAATTTGTTTATGGTGAAGACGATGATGAAGGAGGAAGTGCTGTGGCGTCTACTCTGGATCAAAGAAAAGAAGAATTACAGGTGCTTATATTGATAAAATAATATAATACAAAAGCATTATCCAGTAATATATACAAAATTAACTATAAATCTACAATTGAATATTTTATAAATTCACTAGGTATTTTGGTCATATATTGTGGGAATGCTGACAAATCTGGATTCTTTACTTTTGGATAGAATTCATCAAATGTTGAAGATGTTTGCTACTCAAGGAACTGGTGTAGATTGTAGTTTATATATTGTAGTTTTTATAAACATTATTTATTTCTCTATGAAAAATTTAAACATCTTTTAATTCTGACAGATTATTATAAGATTGATAAATAATATAGTTGTTAAAATGTAACAAAAATATTTTATTCTCAGTTAAGCTAAACATTAAAAGCAAATTTATTTGTTTGATAAAATCTTTCGTATGTATGTCTGAAATTTTAAATGTGCAAGTTTAATTATTATCTACAAGTATATTTATTAAAATTTTGTTCAAACTATGTATAAAAAAAATTTTTTGAATTATATAATTATTAAATTAAGTATATTTTAGTGAAGAAATAATTGATCCAACTATAATATAATAATAAATATGGTTATGAATCATGATTTATACCTGTAGCTATTTCATATATCACAAATACATTTGTAGTAAGGCCTTAAATATTTAATAATTTAAGGGATTTCATAAATTTTTTTTTATTAAAAATACTTCAATGTTTTAAAAAAAAGTAATAACCTATATGAAAATTAGAAAACATGTAAGTTATGAAAGTGTGTATATTATTATATTCTAAATTTGCCTGGAAACGGAGGAAAGCAGTAAAGCAAAGACACTTTAGAATGATTTAAGTCACTTTCAAATCACAAAAAAAAAAAAAAAACCACGGTTAAGAATAAATATTTATATATAAGCAATATAGATCTATATTAATTATATATTTATTAACATGTCTATAGATGTTTTGGACTATATTTATATTTATTATACATATATCTGCTAGGAAAGTGATACCACAGAATTTTTATAGTAATGTAGTGTTTTTCATCTATAATACTGATAATTTAATGACGCAGCACAATATTAGGTTGGTTGGTGTCCAAGCAACAAATAGGGTAGTTATTTAAATAAAAAAATTACAAACTCTAAAATATTATGAACTTAAATATTTTTTTGCTATTGAAAATTTATAAAAAATAATAATGACTTATAAAACATATTACATTCAATTAGAAAAATACATTTAAATAAAAATGATTGACTGGGAACTTAAAGATATGCTGCAGTAATAATTTGGTTGTCATTGATATACATAAGTTCAACCAAAAAGTCTAAAAGTTGAATTAGATATGCTCTACCCTTTATATCCGAAGCCTAGACATGGTAAGACCAATGGAAATGGAAAGTGATGAGTTTTTAAACATTAATCTGTTGGCGTTTTATAAATATATATATATATTATATATATATATATACATAATATATATATAATTATATATAATATTTGGAATTTTAAATAAATGTGTAATCATAAAGTTGGTTCAGTGTTTATTCAAAATATACTTATAAAAATTACTTGTATTTCTACTATTATATTGTGTGCTATATTTCAAATTATTATATTAATAGTAATTAACAGAAACCAGTAACCGTGGTCGTTATTTGAGGGAGAAAGGATGTCATAGTGGAAATACCAAGTTCAAAATTAATTAATTTTATTCATTTTGTACAACGTTGATAAGAAAAAAAATAGTCACAAAAATTTATATATTATAATAATAAATCATGCTAGTACACTATTATTTAATAAACATAAAAATGACCTTATACAAAATTAAATTTCAATTTGTCTGTGTTTTAATAATGCTCATTTCGATATAAGTTTTTTAGAAGTTCTTCCATATTAAGGTTATCCAAAATATCTATAGCTGAGATCTAAAACATATGGCTGCCTAGTATATTCGTAAATTATTTTAATTAATTTAGAGTTTACAAAAACAACGTTCATTAGAGGCTTTTGTGATTGGAGCTGTATATGTTAATTTATATTAATAACTAGCCAATGGTATAAAAGTTTTTAATGAATTAAAAATGTCCATTGCCTACCTTCTCCAAAGTCTTTTCATTTTTTTGAATAGTACAGAGATAATATTATTTAAAACTTATAAAATCATAAATATCTACTTCAACATTGAAATCTATTCAAAAGATACAAATGTATCATTATGAGCTTAGTTAAGTAAAAATAACCATATTTAAAAGGTTTCAAATATTATCAAATAAAATTAGTTGTCACCACAAATTAAATGGAATTTTACAATTATGTGAATATGATTATAATATTTGATATTAATTGAACATTTTTCGTTATTGGATACGTTAGGGGATGCTGTAGAAACATTTCTCCAGCACCGCCCAAAATTTTTGTTTTTTTGGCTCAAAACGAATGCCATACAAATTTTGTAAATAGGCGTACAAAGTCATACAAATTGCATACTAAATATCTGTGCAAAAAAAAAATTGCAAAATTCAAATGTGGGGGTGCTGGCGAAACGTACGTCATTTTATACCTACAATATGTTCTTATTTATTTAACAGGCATTTTTTTAAAATTAATTTAATTTAATTATGTTTAGATTAGTAACTATATTCTACATTCTAATAAAATTCATGGTCGGTCAGTAAAAACATCACAAAATTATTCTACCTATAAAAATGTTATTGATATATTATCACCTACCTACTATAAAAAACAATATATATTAAATTCAGTTAAAATAAAATTTCTTACTCTAGTAATTTATATAAAAACTAAGTTAAAATTTAATTAATTTACCTACTTTCTTACTAAAAGTAGGTATTTACCTACTATTAACCATGTAACAATTGTTCAACAATGAAACATATGCAGACGGGTCCACTGCTTTACACAATTTAATAAACCAAACTAAAATTTTTTTGAAAGTTTCTAAATTAATAAGTATTTTATTTTGTTTGTTTAGAAATAAAACTTCAAACATAATAAGTATATTTAAATACTTTTTAGTTTTTACAACCCACAAAATTATTCTGCTTTTGGTAATGAATTAGGAAATCAATTTTAATTTAACTTTAATATAAAATACATTTTTAAAGTAAAAAAAATTAAATTTATTTATATTAAAAAAATTGTACACAAATCAAAGTAATTTTATTTGTATTTAATAAACGGACAACGGAAAATTTAGCATATTATAATTACAAAAAATATTATTTCAATTTTCCTTATAATTAAAAAATTATAAGTTAAAAAATACTTCCTATTATTATAAATCAAATATATTGGTTAATAAAAAAAAAAAACATTACATCTTATTATTGTAAAAAATATAGGTATATTCATTCTTATATAAGAATAAATTATTTTTCCATACACCATTCGTTTTCTTGGCGGATTTGTTCCTCTTCGGCAGGTGTTAAATCGTTTCTAATATTAAATGTCATTCTTATTTGCTCTGGGTTTTTACCTTTTATCATGTTAGCAACAGTCTTGCATGTGGTATCCAATAAGCCTACGATCTCCAAATAATTAGCAGCCAAAATTATCTCAAACAACGTACCTTGATCCACGTCCAAGAAATGTGTGTCCCAGTCGGATATGTTATCAGTGCGGTTATTAAATTCCTCGCTATCTTCAGCTAGTGGTGGGTCATCTTTGTGATGGGTTGCCCATAGAATGATTTTCTTCAATATATTAGCTTTCACGTTAGGTAATGGAATAATTTCCTTATCGTCCTCCTTCAATCCCAAGTTCTCGATCATAGTTTTGATTGTTACTGAAACTTTGGCGATTTCATAATCTACTTGGAAATCTTGGCCATCAGAACTCTGAAGGTTTATCATAGGCATGTTGAATTATATAGTAAACGGAACAATTAATAACGTAATTAATTTTTAATAGTCAACGTTTAGGGACCAGAGAGAATAATGAACAATTCAATAATGACAACGACAAGTAGGTATTAGACCAACGATAAAAATAACAATGCACAGATGTGCATTACTTAAAATCCTACACAAAAAAACACATTTATATTATTTGCACATTCTACACCGCAAACTCAATGGTCGTTAAGGTTATGATGGAGTGAGAAGGAAAATAAGCATTATCCTGGAAGACAAAATATTATATATTTTTTTTAATGTTATCAAAGAAACAGCTGTGAAATATAGATAACAATCTACTATATTATATTATTATATAAAATTAATTGTGATTAAGTAAATATGTTTGCTATCTTTTGAATGGAATATTTTTATTTTCATGTAACATGTAAGGTAACCATGTTTGCATTTTAATTTTCTGTAACCTTCATTTTCTTTTTTTAATTACAGTGTCTAAAAAAAATAATAATAATAAAATACTATGAAATATTTTTAAAATGTAAATAAAATACTTTTCAAATTCATTACATAATGATATTTGATAATAATAATAATTAGTTTGTCTTTTTATTAGAATAAATTAAAATGAAAAAATATACTTAAAAATTAAGTTTACTAAAAATAAATGGTTTTAAATAAATCAATATCTCAGAGATTCATCATGATTGTAGAAAAAATGTACATATCAACATATGAATTACATAAGTACCTATACTATATATTAAATAATATGTTAAAGCCTACAAATATTGTTTTTTTCAGTTTATGACCATTCCAAAGAATTAGATGTGTAAATAAAATATTGATAAATATAAATGTAAATTATAGTACTTAATAATATTGTTTATTCAATTTTCCAAAAAGACTTGTCGTACTTATGTTATGATAGTACCAGACTTATGTTTCAATTTTTTTCCAATCACAGTACCAACCTATAAAACATATTTTGAAAAATATGTCTAAATATTATGTACTTTAATTAAAATTATTTCCAAATTGTTTACATTATTCGTTAATAATTAAATTATACATTTTGTACAATTATACATCTGAAATCAATTTTATAAAATATAATTTTTAGAATAATATGATATAGCAGGTACCTACATTATATATGTGAATTCGGTCAGATTTATCGTTCTCGAGTTTATATATATATGAAAATGTTTGAAAGTCTTCCCGATAAAAAGTTCACCCGAATGTATTAATATAAATATAATGAAAATTGTGAAAAATATTGGGAAAGTCCGAAGATTTTTAATTCATTACTATGATATGAAAAAATATAGAAAGGTACCTAATATGTAAATCAGTTGGTCAGACTTATGGTTATCGATATTCTATAAAACTATTAAACTATTGTCTCCAGATGGAAGTTGACAAATGTCTGAAAAAAAAAAAAATATATGTACTTGTCACAGGGTATTATAATAGGTATTCGGAACAATTATATGTAATTCAAACAGAAAAATATATAATAAATGTAATGATAAATACTTAATAATAGAAGCTATAATAATAAGAAAACGTATTAAGATTTTGTTTGCTTATCACTTATATTGAATAAACATTAAATATTCGTTATCTTTACGGACGCCGAGATTGAGAAAAAAAAGGCAAAATAAATCAAATCGGCATAGTGGAATTCGAACCGGTATACCCGTAATCTGTATCGTAAATTTGTTTAACCTATATTCTCTACTCGGATGATAAATTTTTCTTATTTAAACTATTCAGATAACGGACGGTACTGTATTTTGACTCATGATATAGGTACACTTGTAAGAAGTTGGCCACCAACCTCATCTAAATTTAACCGGACAAATTGTAAATTGAAGTCCTTAATTTGTAAATAATTGTAAGTCTATTTTTTTAAATTTGTAAGTTCACCAGAATGGAAATATCACCAAAATTAACTTGAAGCGGCTAACTTCATACAGCCTCCTCCCTCATATTGTCTCATTTATTTTATTATTAGTTATATTGAATTCAAAGATTACAAAGAATATATTGATCAAGTAGCCAAAAATAATGAGTTTTTAAATGTATGCAAAGAAATTGCAAATTTTAAAGCATTTGACTATGTTTACAAAGAACGAGGTAAAATTCTGTAGAAAATATTTATACAAAACAATGTCATTGTACACAATGTTCAAGCATTATATACACATTGTAACATTAGTAACTTAACTGAGAAGTTATTATATGTAAAGATTAAAATTTAAAATTTATCTGGTTCCATTAGGGCGATATGATGGGAGCTGCATAACGTTAGCCCCTCCATGTTAATTTTGGTTGTATCTCCTTTCTTGGGAACTTATAAAGTTTTAAAAATGAATTTACAATTATTTAAAAATTAAGGACTATAACTTACAGTTTGTTAGGTTCAATTTGGATGAGGTGGGGAGGGGGGCTAGTGTAATATTAGCAACCCTCCCATAATACTTTATAGTTCTATAAAATAAACTTTAAAGTGTATAACTTCGTTCTGGTGATTTTACAAATTTTAAAAATGAACTTACAATTGCTTACAAATTAAGGACTTCAATATACAATTTGTCTGGTTTCATTTGGAACAAGGTAACGGGGCTAACTTTACACACGTATTATTCGGAACGAAAGTCTCGGTCAGATGAAAGTACGATGATTTAAAATTCTAATAAAAAAATATGACGAAGGTACCTACTATGTAAATCAGTCAGTTAGACTTATCTATCACGGTTTTTATTAAAACTATTGTTGCCAGATGGAAATCTGAATATCAGAAAATATAATTACAAACTTGTCTCAGGGTATTATAATAGGTGAAATTATACATAAGTTAATCCTATTATATAAAATGCTAACTTTTTTCTTTCTTCCATGATATCGTCAGAAATATTCTGATTTTATTTCGCCGCCACATTTCCGTGCCGTTTACGATGTCGTTCAACACCGGATGCCGAACTATTCTCAAAAGCTTTCTGAATTTTTTCACATCCCGTTTTCGTGAGATTAAAAATAACAAAAATAAGCAAAAACTAAAAAATAACATTAACAACATTTTTATACTTTCTAACAAATAACAAAAAAAGGTACAAATTAAAACCTAAATAAATAATAAATCAATTTAAATAGATAATACCATAACATGAAAAATAAATGTTTTGTAAAATAGTTGAAATTCACATATACCTAATACTTATTATAAAAATTCAAATTTTACAGATAAAAATGTTTGCAAAATATTCTGTAATGTCATTTATTTGACTTAATATTAATTGTTTTATGTTTTCTATTTTTATATACCTACTCATATATTGAGATGTATAATTCAACTGAATAACAAAAAATAGTATATAACAATATAATTACAGATGCATATACAATTAGTTATATACGTTCACACTCAAAATTAATTTCCTTAAACAATGGTATTACGATTTATTCCATATTCGTTCTATACACTGCACAAAATCTGAAATATAGAAATACATAAATATTATACTAAATAATATATAATCCATCTTATAAATTGTTGATGATTAAATGCCTTAGTTTATCTTTTGTTGCATTATTAATAACTATCTTTAAATATTCTTTTATAACTTATATCTTAGTATTTCTACAGCAAACTATTTTTTGACAGTTTAAGACATAATCCATAAGATTTGATGACATAAGTTTAAAAACAAAACAATTTATTTTATGTAATTGGGTTTTTGAGAATTTTGAAATAGCTATTATACTGATTTTTAAGAAAAATTCAAACTGAGTAAGTATGGATTAATTTAGGGCAGATTGAGTTATTGACTTTTATTATGTAAGTTAAAAACGAAAATGGTAGATTCCACTAATGGCTGAAATCGAATTTGTTCCCAGATTTAAATCGTAGTGTCTAAATTGGTTCCTGTTTTTAATCCATTATTAATCAGATAGTGACTGATAGATAATAATACGCATATATAAGACTAAATTATCCAGTAAATCAAATTTCTCAAATTTGAATAAAATGTAAGTACTGATATTTATTTACTGTTAAAGTTTTTTATCTCCCTTTCCACCTGTACATACCTCATACTATCATCATGTGTAATATCATTAAACGATGAGCATCGATTATATTTATGACCAATGATAATATTAAGATAAATTAGTAAAAATTTATCGGATACATTAATTTTTAAAAATTATTTTTACACAATATAATCAACCAAAATTAGTTAATGCTTCAAGTAAATAAGATTTTTGATGCTTAACCCCCATATGGGAGTCACATTAGACCCATTTTCAAACATGAACTAATTCGGTTCATATCTGTGATTAGTGGCGGAACTAAAGGTCATCTAGGGAGGAGGCGAATTTTTAAAAACTTAATTTAAGTACTTTAAAAGAGTGACAGTATTAATTTTACTTATATTTTTTCAGTTACCAAAATGATATTTAAATATGTATATAGTGAAATTTAAAGGTTAATGGCTTCGGTGATTCGCATACTTTCGCAATTTTACAAACGACCTTTTTTTTGCTTATTTAATCTTTTTTTTTTTTTTTCAAGTGAAGTTTTAGGAAAATTTTCTTTAAGGTGGGTGGGTGTATTATTTTGGATAGTTGAATCGTATAATGTAGACTATCTTTTAATCTACCAATAATTAATTGTAGTTGAGTATGCATTCTACAGATATAATTAAATTATATATATATAAACTATAGTTGTCATGTCAAGATTGTACATGCATATAGTTTTATAAAATGTACATATCCAAACTAAGAGAATATAATTAAGAATTTAAAAAAAAATGTTTAATTCAATACTTTAATTTACCTCTTATATATATATATTTAAATGTATAATTAAATATTTTAGTTTAGAAAATGTTAGTTGACCATAATAAACTAAATTTGTACGTCATTGGTAAATTCAAAATTCCATACTAAAAATGGAAAAATATAAACAATAAATATAATATTATATTTATTTAATTTTTCTAAAAAACAAATCTAGAGGTCCTGTTATTTCTTTAAGTTTCATTTTAAAATAATAAATTTGCTTATTTTGCAATATAAATAAAATGTGAGTGACACAAAGGCACAGAATATCTATCAATTAAAATCAGCAAACTGAGAAACGAAAAGCACAGAATATTATTTTAGTTTGAGGTCGGTGTGAGTATACAACGATAAGAACTTTAATGAGAAAATATGACAACACCGGCTCAACGAAGACTAACCACAACCCTCGCGCTCCTAAGGTCCTAATTTTGTGTTTTCATCCGTTCGGATCAGAAAAACGGTCGTAGAATAAACGGGCAATACAGACGGTCACGGTGGCTATGAGGGGAAAACATTCATTGACGTTTTATTATATTTGTAGATTAAGAATAATATTACTGTCTTTATCTAACAAATGGCATTGATGTATTTTTCTAAATTTTAGATGACATTTTGTAAATTCAGTAATACAAAAGAGCACAGTCCAAGGGGGGGAGGCAATCGCCCTATCACCCCCTCCCCTCAAATCTGCTACTGTCTGTAATGGATTAATTTCCATACGGGAACCAATTTGGCAACTCCCCTATTAATTATCTAAATCAAATCAATTTTAGGTACAATTGTAAAAAAAAAAAAAGCTATTATAATAGCTATTTTGTATTATATTATGGTATATAAGAAGGTACCATAATATATACCTATAGGTAAAAAACTGTATATATTAAATAATACATACCTATATGTGATGGTGTATGTTTCATTCTTACTATTTAAAAAACTGGTACTTGGAATTCCGTACAAATATACATAATTCACAATATTGTACAACTACAAAATAAAAATAAATTGAATACAGTAAATAGCAAGTTATGGCAACAAAAACATGAGTAATATACCTACTATTTTAAGTAGAGTTGTAATAATTTAAATTTTTTATTCAGTAATGAACAAACGAGATTCAATAATATTTCTCAATACCTATATAATGATTATCAAATTTGACCTATGCGCCATAGTACATTGTTTCAAGCTAATCATCAAACTATACTAACCTACAATAAATAAAAAAATATATTAATATATATAAATTGTAATCATACATATTTGACTCAATATTACTATATTATAAGTATTAAATATAAGGATAGAATGATGTAATCTAATATGACAGTTTTAAAAGATTTTGATAATCATGTATTGCATTACATTTAATTGTTGTTTTTATAATGACTGAATATTTCAAAGATTTTTAACATGTAAAACCAAATAGGTATTTACAAAAGATAAAATTACCAATGAGGCATAATATATATTATTGGTAGGTAGTTACAATATATTAAGTACAATTTTTTTTAACAACATATTTCTATTTCATTTTTGATATTGCTTTAGGTACCTATACTTCTTATAGCAAATTAGACAATAAACAATTTTTTTTTAAAAAAAAAGCTTAACGTTTTAAGAAAAAAATAAAATCAATATCTTTTAAAAATATAAACTTAGTTGATATGTAACACTAATATTATATAGGTACACCACTAATTAGGCTTACGAAATTACTGGTACCTATCTATCTAGGTACCTAGATACAACTAATTATATTTAATACACAGTAATTTATCTATTTAAAATACGGTAAGTTCTATATATTATAATAGAAAGTTAGATGATGGACTTAATTAAAATTTGTATAATATTAATTAGAAAATATATTTATAGTAACTTTTGTTTTAACGTTTTATGTAATTCTTCTATTTTTGTACCTATGTCAAATGATCATACAAGACCCATATAGGTACATTTAAACAGAATTATATATATAAATAAAAACCTACTAATTACCTTCACGCAGTTTCATTATTATCACTATATAGACTGATATTTCATTCTCTGCCACATTCATTATTTTCCTAATACACAAAAATCAATTTTAGTTTAAACTTATAATTTACGGAATCTGTTCTTAGTACATAACTACCTTAATAAGAAATGTCAACGTTGTTGTTCTTCGCCACAATGCACTTTTGACATAAATGACAGTAGTTTATTCACTGTTATTCACGACAATACATTTTGTGGATACAAACTGCAAAAACATTTTTAAATTAACACTAAATTACTACTTAATATACTAATATTATTACTGTAATATGGTAAACAGACAAAATTTCAGGTATAATATATGACACTCAATTTTAGTACCATATAGCAGGCATCTTATGAAAATACCTACTGGGATTTTAATTTCATAACTGTAATCTTGCATATAATGTGAAAGTATATATCTATCTATAGTGAAGTATGATGAAATAAAAGTTGATGGAATTTGGCGTTGATATAGGTATGATACCTTAATTAAAAAAAAAAAATATTGCAATCTATACTACATTATAGTATATTGCAATGAGAATTAAATACATCTTTTCCAAAATTAGTTCATTGAATACCTACATAATATTTAATAAAAAAAAAACACACATTTTTATCAGATATCAGTAGGTACCTATTTAGAAATTAGTCATTTTCCGAATTATAATTAATATGTTATATGAACTGGAGCCTCAATAAACATATACGTGTTAAATATAATTATTTACCTTATTTGGTATGGAAAATGTATTATTATTTTGCAATCATATATTATACTGAAAACTGTATCTATTTAACATGTTAGAGTAGGTACTTAAAACTTACCTACATTTTGATTCTATGATATTGAAGACCACGTTTATTTATGGATATGACTTCTCATGTATTATGTAAACTACTTGAAATATTCATATAGGTATCTACTTAATGTTAGATTGATAGATATTAGATCCACATAATGCACACTGCACATATGATGAACATTTTTATAAAATTTAAATAATCAAACAGTTGTTATCAGTTATCAGATATATTTATGGTTTTCGTGGTAAACCGTGGGTCTGAAATACTTGTTCCAAAAACCATTTATTCCAAATTTGGAACAAAAGTTGATTGGAACAAAGAATAATTTCATACAAATAGGTATCATTTAAATTTTTTTCATCACGAAGATCTTTGTATATATGCCCTATAAAGATGATTAATATTATTATAAATACATATTTTGTAAATCGATAACTATACATTAACATAATATGTTACTAATTATTAGTGTGTTATTGTTAAACATGCAAAATACATATAGGTACCTAGGTACTATTTGATAGGTATATTCAATTCAGAGTTTCATTGTTGAAAATTATATCTATAGGTACTTTTCGGTTATGTCAACTACCTCGTGACATTGCAAATTTCCTATATTATGTTAAAATACTCAAATAGGTATTATAGTTTTTAAATCTATAGGTACCTACCTACTAACATAATTCCTTATTATCGTAACTTCCATTATACTTATTTAAAAAATATTGAAAATAAACCCTAATTTGTTGTGAAAACCCACATCGAATAGATATAATAGATAGGTAGGTACAGGATAAATTAAATGCGTTTTGGATATAATTATTAATGGCTGCTAATAAACTTGGTGAAGTCGGAGTCACCCGGATAGTTTAAATCGAAAATATTCCCATATTTTTTGGTACCTAGGTAACTGGGATAATAGAAGTTATAATAATAAAAAATGTAGTTATATTACACTATATTTATTTATATTCATAATATAAACTACTATATAATGACAAAAATGCACAGCGTTATGTATTTACGTTGTAGTCGATATAACCAAGAAACACTGTAGGTAGTCACTACAGTCATGCTAATAATATTTTAAATATACATATATGTATAATATATTATATTACAGTTGATTATTGTTAAATAAAATATGCCTTTCAGAAAAAAACAAAAATATACTAGAACTGAATTTTAAAAAAAACCTAGTTCTAAACATAAAGTTTAGAACTTAAAAGTATAGGTTTTACCATTACAAATATTATAAAACCAAAAAGTAAAATATTTCAAATTATAAAAAGAAAAAGCTTACAAAGAAAATGAGTAAAATATAATAAATTTAAAAAATAAATATTACACTTTTGGTTTGAAAAATAATAAAATATATGTTAACTAATTTGAGTATGATTACAAGATTATTACAAGTAAAATATAATGGTAACTTTTATTGTAAGTACCTACTATACTTTGAATACTTTTCTCATTTAAAATATTAAAGGACTCAATATACTTTATACTAGTACTTTATACTTTAAAAATATCATAACTTCATAACTGCAGATATATACAAATATAATGATCTAACTAGCTATTTTTTTTTTATATATAATTTGGTGCTCAAAAGTCATATATAGTCAAAAGACTATATATATTGCAAAGTATGCCTTCGGAAACATGTTTTTATAATTTGGTAAAGTATTACAAATTAACAGTATTTATTAAAAAAAAAAAAAAGGAACACAATAACACATTCTTTGTTCATTAAGTAATTAAAAAAATAATTCAATTAAATATATATAATACAACATAGAAATTGAAATAAATTTAAAATGTATACTGTATGTTAAAATATAGTTAAGAAATAAAAATATAAATAACAATACATATTTGTTAAAAGTTAATCATTAATGCAATGCTTTAAATAAATATGGATTAGTTTTACTGAAACTTCCAATGACTGCATCATAGTTTATTTCAACATCGTTTTCACAGGAAATTATCATAAGTCCCTCTAAACGATCATTACCCATGGTCGATTGAAGCCTAGTTTTTATGAGTTTCAACTTTGAAAAACTTCTTATAATCTTAAGCCATAAGTATTCATAATTTAAAGTAGGTATACCTATTGTATAATATTATGTTATACCTAGTACCTAATTATAATAATACAATATATGTTTTTTACAATTTAGACAATATTTTTAAATATATTAAATAGGTACCTATTAATTTTTTAAATTATAACAGATCTATGAACGTAAAAATAATTTAGGCCTGCATAAATTAAGATAAATTACAATAAATAATAAAATACAAAATCAGGTACCTACAATTTTGACTTAACGTTTTGAAAACTTGTTTAATGGTTATGGTATAGGTACTTAATTAAATGGCATGTTTTATTTTTATAAAATCAAAAACTGCCATCATTTTCAATCATGTGTCAAAATATCACAGATTTACGTATCTATTTCAATTTTA
Source organism: Pemphigus obesinymphae (assembly GCA_025469235.1). Taxonomy (NCBI): domain Eukaryota; kingdom Metazoa; phylum Arthropoda; class Insecta; order Hemiptera; family Aphididae; genus Pemphigus; species Pemphigus obesinymphae. The sequence goes on from JAIPRL010001906.1 coordinate 66,310, forward strand.
ATAAATTTGTTAAAATTATAACTCAGTTAATAATTATATTATATAGATAGGTATTCCAAATTCATCAGGTTTCTTATAATAGTAAAGGACTTTGAAATAATATATAGGTAGTACCTAGAACTCAATCGGTTTGGTAACTGGAAATGTTTGGATCGGTAACCAAAGCCTGTGAAATTGAGGTACATTTTGACATAAAATTTTAGATTTACAAAAACCAAACTTCCACAAAGTACTTAATTTATTATAGTAATATCTATCAAAAAATTAAATAAGTTAATAAAATCCAATAGGTACTAGGTATTTCAATTTTTGAAGAATGTAATATAACAAGTAGGTAGGTACCTACCTACCTAATAAAAAAATTTAATATCATAGGTTATTATTATTATTATCATGTAAATTACAGACTTTTTAAATGTAATTAAAAATGAACAATAAATAACAATTGTAAGTACCTAATTAAAATTTAAAAAACTGAATTTTCATCTATTCTATTACTTTATATGGCCCTAAAGCCTAATGACTGTTAAATTATCTATTAACCATTTATCTTTGTCTTCTGGTTATTTTACTTATCTGTAGGTAAGTAACACGGTTATCTAGGTTTAACTTTTATTTTTAATTCAAATTATACTTTTATATTAATTATAATTATTTATTTCTTTATTCATAAAGCTCAAATATTAATTATTATGAAATGTATTTTTTTTATCGAACCACAATTATACATTTCTTAAATTTACATAAAGAAAATATTTTTTTAACTGGGTAGATAGTAAACGAGTACTTAGTAAGTACTTATATGATATCCCTATTCCAAACATATTAATATAGGTATACCCAGGATCATTCCACCGGGAGGTGGTGTCTAACCCCCCAAACATCGGAAAACAATCGGCAAATAGTAGACAAAGTTGATGATTTTTTTTTTTTTTTTTTGCTTATTCACGTTTTGACTGAAGAATTTTAGAATTTTATCGGGAAATTAAGTATTTTTCGGAATTATAAGTCTGCAAACTATAAATTATAGCCGGCAAATTACGTTTATTGTATTGCATTGTAATTCCTTCTTATCCATGGAAACATGTTAATATCCATAATACAAAAATTAAAAAACTGTGATTTATACCACACTAGGTTTAGTATACCCAGTAACCAATAGCCACCCCACCCCCTTTGAGAGCACATGCAGTTACATTACTTGATAAACCCATGTGGGCGCCACTGGTTGTATATAGGTAGTTAAAATCATTGGTATCCTAATTCAATTACCTTAAAATTTGATGTATTTAATTCAACATTTGTAAAATCAAAAATTGTTGGGATAGATCCTTTTACTAAACCAATTTTTGATCTTTGTGTACTTGGTATAGGTATTCTGTAATAATTAAAAATTTACTTTGAATTAAATTACCCAAATTATTTAACTTTATTGATTTACTTCTTCAACATCAGCATAGTGTCTTATAATATGTTTTTCGCATACAAATTTAACTTTGGTTTCAAAACCATTCACTTTAGATATTATATCTGTCCAGATATTTATGGATGATAAATATAAAATGCCTTGGGCACATTAAAAAAGGAACATGAAAAGATTTACATAAATGAACGGCACATTTCCTCGACATTTTTAAATTTTGTAAAAAAAAATTTTATATATGCACTCAGTATGGAATATAATGCCGCAATGGCATATAATACATTTATATTTATCATCTTGTCTTACAATTTTATTTTAAGATAATTCAGGAATTTACGTGTATAAACAGGTTCAAGAGTGTTGACTGAAAATCTAATATTGTCTATTATTGAGAGATTTATACCCCTCCCCCCTTCGGTTTATCTCTGTCTATATGTATCATGATGAGTTAACATCCAAATGATTTAATGAGCTATATGTGAATGTCTACACAGGGGAGGATCTAGAAATACTCCAGAGTAGGGGTGGCGCATACCATTAGATTACCCTTTAGTAGTTTTGTGGGTAAGTTTGTTAGGACCTATTGGCTATTTGTCTTATATAATATAGGTAAGTAGTTCGTGCTTCCACCCACAAACTGGTGGTGAAACTAAAATAATGGTAACTCTGGGTTACTGGTAAACTCGGTGTTAACTAATCTACACTTTAACTCCTACATGGTAAAACCGACGGGACAGGAAATAACTAACTGCTATCTAGTGGACTGAGCAATTGTTATGTTATATATTAACTATTCACTAGATATTATGTTATATAATATAACAGTTATTTGTTGTACTTATATAGGTATACTTGGAATTTTTAATACTCTATTGAGTGTATACTCCATATTATAATTATATTGTAAACTTTATACTTTATAATTTTATAGTTTTATAATCAGATTGGTCTTATTGTTATTGTTATTATTTAATTTAACTATTATGCCAAGAAAGTGTGCTATTTGTAAAAAGGGAACAGAAGGAACACCAACCTTCATATAGTTACACAAAATTTTTTCCAGACTTAGGCCTGCAATAACTTTCGCTTTTCATAACGTTCATTTTTATTTCTTGGCAAAAATATACAATAGTAAACTGTACACTGCACATGAGCTACGATCCAATGTACGATGTCTAATAATATTATATTAGTGAACATATTATTACCTACGTATACCGTAGATGTAGATTACGAATCCATTAGCTCTTTAAATTATTTTCGTCTGCGGAAATATCCCGGGACGTAGTTTACGTACGTTTCAAAAATTCCCCGGGACACAATTTACGTAGTATACGTATGACTGTAACCTTTTTTTTTTGGGGGGGGGGGCGCGAACGCAATTTACCTACTCCGACAATTCTTCATAATAAATGTAAACAAATTTTAAAAAAAAAAATTTATTTTTTTTTTATTATTTTTTTTTTTGCAATAACTCAAAAAATAGTATGCGTATGTTCATTGTTCGATTTATTTAAAAATGTACTTTTAAAATTATTGAAAGTGTTCAATGTGTAATTCATTGGTAATGTCGTCGACATAGCAACTAGCAAGTAGGTGTATATTGTTTTGACTCGGTCGCGTATTGTGTGCCATATAGCGGTCAGCATTAGGTAGGTACTATAGACCTGCAAAGGCCAACAATTTTCGGCCCAGCCCGGTCCAACAATTTTTTTTCTTAAAACCAGCCCGGTTCGGTCCAAGGATTTTTTTTCTCAAGCCCAGCCCGGTCCGGTCCAAACAATTATGTAAAAAAAAGCCCGGTCCGGTTCAAGGATTTTTTTCTTAAACCCGGCCCGGTCCGGTCCAAAAATATTTGTAAAAAAAAGCCCTGTCCGGTTCGGTCCAAAAAAAAATTGTTAAAAGAACCCTTACCCGGCCCAAAACTAAATTTAAGATGACAACATACTATTAGTTTTTAAGGGGTTTGATTTATCGTTTATATCTACACATTACGCACTCGATTTTAAGAAAAATTAAAATCCAATAATTTAAAAATATTTAATAATTTTTAAAAGTAATTTAAAAATAGTAATGTGTTAGCATAAATTATATAAACCTACTGCCTAGGTATTTTATTTGTAGATATATCATTGACAAATATTATTGCGGAATAAATATACTTTTTAAGTACGTAATGTCGTAACTCAAAAAGAGGGGGGTATTGTTTGGGTATAAAATATAATAGGGGGTTAAGTAAGAGGATATAGGTATAAAGTTATATACCTACCTAGGTAGGTATATGAAAAGTAATCGATGCGTTATATAGGAATATAACTGTTGAATTAAATTTTTTAAATGGGTATTCGATTGTACGGTATTATTAAGTTAACCTCGTATCTCTTAATGAATTACGACCTTCCTTCTATTACGGATAGAAGTGTTCCCGGGGTATTGTTTGTTCGAATAAATCGACAGGAATATATCTGATTTTTTTTTATAGAAAATTAATATTGTTTTTGTATCTATAAATTAAATGATACGTATATTTTTTTTTATTCCTATTAATATATTTTATTTGTTTATTAATCGCTCCCACACTACGTATATATCTCAAGCTAATAAATAGTCTATATATTTAAACAGGCATGGACGGCCTTAGAAATTAGAATTTA